>ML813215.1:72016-135934 GCA_009831015.1 Picea engelmannii
CCACAGTAGTATACATCTATTGTCCGGAGACATGCAGTCTCCATAACAATCATATTATCAACCTACACAGAAAACATTGTTATGATATAAACTGAGTCATCTGGGCCATTCTTCCACTCACATCTGTGAGATCTGGAAGAGTATCTGCCCTCAGAAGGTAAAACATCAATGATGAGCTATCTGGACTATTCTTCTCAAGAAAGGAAGAATAATTGTTTCGATTTCTAAGCCTGAACCATTCACCTATTCATGCCATTCCTCCGGCACTAAACAAAGTGCAACCTGGAGAGAATGAATTTTCCCTAGGGAATGCATGTCCCTGATTGTTGAACCTAGACCATTCACCTATCTGGGCCATTCCTCTTGTACTAAACAAAGTGCATCCTGGAGAGAATGAATCTGCACTAGGGAATGACTGTCCGGACCATTTCCAAAGGAAATGATTGTCCTTCACCAACCTCCAAAACAGACCATTCTTCCAAAATGCTCACAACTGTGAGCTTCAAAAGAATGATTGTCCAGTGAGGTGGACCAGTCTTCTTGACCACTACTAAGAGTGACCATCCAGAAGAGAGACTGTCCTAGACCATTCCCTATGTTAACCACAAAGGGAATCATTGTCTATGGTACATCAGCAATCCATCGAACCATTTTCATTACGAAAATGATCATTCGATCTGGACCATTTTTCGAACTGGAAAATGCTTTTCCATCATAAATCTCAAACCACTTTCCGAACTGGAAAGGAACTACTCATCCTGGACCATTTTTCGAACTTGAAAAATGATTGTCCATAAATCAATAACACATTAGTGCTCCTCCCAACCTGGGAGTCATCTCTTCCTTTTTCAATAAGGAAGTCATCTTCACAAGCTCCAACTTGAGTACACAAACTTTTTCATCTTGGACATAAGATTCACCAAAATGTCTGCTTATCTGCTCATCTGTGGAGATATATATTGGAGAACCACTTTCTCTTTTCTGGACTTCATCACGGAGAGTGTGATTCTTGATCTCAATGTACTTCAGTCTTTCTGGAACACTGGTTTTCTCTGAAGGCTTCATATAGCTCTGATCAATGTAGTATATCTTTGTTGGATTCATCTTTTGTTTCCTGCTAGCTCATAACATCGTGGCAGGGCTCAAACTGGAACAAATCTATGAGAGTTTGTCATGGATTAGCAATCCATCATCCTGGATTTTTGAGTAACCATTCTGATACAATATCTTTGTTATAGAAATCTTTTCACCACACTTATGTTATGTATTGAAGGCTCTGCACCAAGTTGTTTGAATCCATACAAGATCTTCTTCCATCTGCATACAAGGGTCTCTTTCTGGTATACCTCAAATCCTTTGAGGTTGCTCTACAATTAAACTCCAAACTATGGATATTGCGGACGATATACTAGCTCATGTAGAGGTATGTCTAGTTTACAAGCAATCATCATAGTCTTCTCCCTCCATCTGGGAGAACCTCTAGTTCTGGATCTTGCAATGCTTTATGTCTAGTTTACAAGCAATCATCATAGTCTTCTCCCTCCATCTAGGAGAACCTCTAGTTCCTCTGCTTGATTGCTTTTAGTGAGTTCATGTCAGGCTGGTAGTCTTGTGATTCTCGATACACTGATTGGTTGTTCAGTCTTTTCTTTCTCTCTTGGAATCTTCATGTTCTTCCTCATATTTCTCTTTAGCTCTTGAGTTCATGGAGTTTTCTATAGATTCCATGCTCTAAAGATTCCAACTTCTTTCTTTCATCATAGGATCATGGATGTGGATGGACAACCAGGGATTACTTTAAGGATTCTTTTCGAAGAAGACTTCTTCTGAAGCCACATTGAACACGTGTTGTTTTTCATGGTTGCTACCATGGATAGATACTTCATCATCTTCAATGGATCATATAATTTAGGATTAGCTCCCTCCTAATACTTGCTTCATGCATGAATGCATGTTCTTCTTTTGATAATATAATCGACTCCCTCCATCTAGGAGATTCCACGCTTCCGTCTGCATCCTTATTGCCTTCTGCAAAGTGTCACAAATCTTTTTCCAATTTCTTCTTGATTGTTGAATTCTTTATGTCTTTACTTCTTCTAGGTTTCCTCAAGATTGATTCTGATAATAACTTTCACATGAATTGTTACCAGGGGTTGTTGATGTACTTCATCCTTTCATGTGTATTGTCCGACTTGTAGCAATCCTTATCTTGTTGTTCTTCCATAAGTATAATTTATCTTTGAAGAAATAGATATGAAAGATATGTACAGAAAACATGGTATGTACAGGAACTATGAAGAGTGTTATTTACCTTGTCTTAGAAGAAGAAGTTGGTTTCATCCTGCTTAATCTCCTTTGAAGGTTCCTTTTCTTCTGAAACTGATGCTTCGTGTGTCTCCTTCTTTTTCTTCAGCTCAGGACAATGATTTGTGTAGTGACAATACCTTCGACGGTTGAAGCATTGTATTTCTGACATATCTTTCTCTTGATTTGACTTCTTCCTTGAACCAAATTTCCTTTTGTTCCTGGAATACTTGAATCTTGTTGTGAAGGCTTGATCATCGTATTTATTTTGGGGTTTCTCTTTTGTGTTGATCCTTGATTCTTCTTGTGCACAACAATTCCAAAGTTCTTCAAATGTGGGATACTCCTTCCTTGTGTTCATGCTTGCGGCAAATGCATCCCATGTCTTGAGAAGACCGTTGAGTACTATATTTACCAATTCCTTCTCTGAGATGATTTCTTCAATAGCTTGTAGTTTATCTCTTAACTGAGAGATCCTCACAAAGTATGATGCTATGTTTTCATCATCATTCATCTTCATGTCACGGAACTCATTCTTCAGACTCATTACTTGTCCAATGTTTCTGACTGAGAAGAGGTTTGTTAGGGCATCATACATCTTCTTAGATGAGTCAAGATGGGAGATATAGGGTATCAAGTGGTATTTTATAGAGTCCACTATGATACTCATGGCATTGATGTCATTGTCTTTGAACTTCTCCATAACTGCAAGGTTTTGCAGTTCCTTCTCTTTTCCTTCTTCAAACTCTGGTTCCACAATCTTTCCTTTCACGATATCCAACAATTTATTCTTGGCAAGGATGAGGTCAATCCTTGTCTTCCATGCTCTGAAGGTAGAAGCCCCATCTAACTTGTTTTCTGACTTCATAGAGTAAGTCATGGTTGCCTTGACTGAGTCAACCCTAGATTTGACCAAAAACTCAAACTTCAGGTCTTGGCTTGCTGAGAGTACCAGGAGATGCGCTAGGCTAGGGCGCACTAGTCTATCCAGAAATTAGGTCAATCCCTTCACTTAAGGTGCCTCAATGAGAGGATTAGGTTGTTTGCAACTGCACCACCTACTACTAACCCTAGCGACAGTGCTTTGGTAATTGCTCCTGCTAGAAACCCTAGCGACAGTTCTTCAATGAGCTTAGTATCCTTATGGTTATGCTCCCTTCCAATGGTTATACTGAAGGAAGGAAGTGTGGGCCCATAACCTGTTAGAATATGATGGATGTGCTCATTTAACCATAAACAATATCACTATTGTCACCCAACCATAGGCCGAAGCCACCCCCAAGCACCTTAACCTTGATAGAGAATCATTCTGGAAGTAAACCCTAGGCTAGATAGCTAAACAAAGGGTGGCGCACCTTTCTCCAAGGATAGTGCACCAAGCAAGAGATGATCAGAGAGTCCAAACCATAACCAAGAGATAGTCCAAGCCAAAACCGAAATCTACTAGCTGCAGCAGCTGCAACGACAACTCTCCTCCAAACTTGCGCACAAACTGGCCAACTGCAGTGCACACAAGTGTTGCTTCTGGAGTTCTGAGAATGCCTACCAGGATGAAGACTGGTCTCCTGTATTTATACTAAAACTGGCAAAATGCCTGGGCCGACTTCTCATTCTGGGTGCCTATTTACTTAGTATATAATATTTCCTTTAGTAGACTTCTTCTCTTGGAGGCTAATAACCTAATACAAGTTATCCTCTTGAGCTGACTTGTCTTCTAGGGTTATTAGCCAACTAATTAGGGTTTCTTCTTACTTCCCGGAATATTCTATTCTCGTCAGGTTTACACATGGAGGTAAATACCTCCCGCAGCTACCATAATATCAACACTCCATACCAACAATTATCACGTAATATATTTAGAGTTTGAACTGAATCTGCAATTCCTTTATGTTTTTCTTATCATCACATTTCTTTATTGCATTGATATAATAATTTACCTTTCATTCAGTCTCTCAACTCACACTTGGAAATACCCATTGTTGGTCTTATATCTTGGTTGACATAGTGTATTTGCAAATAAGCACAATTGAGAGTTTATTTGTGATCTGATTCCCCACCATTGATGGTCAAATCTGAGTGATTATGACCAAAAGAATCAGTTTATGTTTATGAGTTTGGCACTTCATTGTTTGATTTTTACAAAATATTATTAGGTAATTTCAAGATCAATTATGCACATATTGTGCATGTGCCTCATAAGTTTACTTACCTGGATTGATAAATAAATGCTCGGGAATATAGACCACTAGATGAGCCCAACAAACACTATTTCTATGTCTATACATTCTTCATAAAAGAAAAGAAAACAACAAACAAACAATTATTTGTGCCTAGAGAATTAAAAACCTCTTTATTTCCATATGTGTTTCTCTCATATTCCATGGGAAAATGTGTTTCTTTGATATCATTGTTTTGAGTTTCATTTTTTTTGTTAAACATTTATGTGTTGTAGATTATTTTCCATTTCTATATGTTGCTCTCAAGGTTCAACCATAAAAAAGCACATTAAAAGCACCCATGACTATACATTAGACCAAGTTTGTCACAAGCAACTTCTAATGTCTAATATCCTAACGAAAAGTATGTGAAAAATAGTTAAAATCCTTTTTTTTCCCCAAACAAACATGTCATCACAAAATTATATCCCTTCAAAGTTTATTGCCAAAAACAATTATTTTCCAAAAACATAGATTTTTGAGAAGCAGAGTTTAGCGAAAATAGAAATTTCCAAAAATAGTATTAAACTTTAAACTATAATTTGAAGGGCAAAATGACCAAATAAAAATATGCAAAAAGAGACCCTTAATTTTTGCGTAGAATCTAGCTACAATCTCAAATTTTCAATCGGAGCTTTGGTTTGTCCCAAAAATGGATTTTCTCAATTTGGCTTCAAGAGGCAACTTTAATGTTACCGATAGTCTAGATTTTGTGAAACTTTAAACACTGATTCTTTAGTCATTTCTATTGTCAATGCAATTTTTCCAATTCAGAATACAACTTCTAAACTAATTGAAAGAGAAAACACCTATAGTAGAGCATTGGTGCAATACAGAGTTCAAAACCTTGAATTTGCTAGGGAATTAACCTCCATGACCCCTCACATAGGTAGAATAATATATTTTCCATGCAATTAAGGCCGACATTAGTTAATAAGGCCTATTTAATAAATGTGAACAAGTCAATGTAAGAAGACCTAATAGAAGTTTTCGCTTCTAGAAAGATCTTCCTCTAGAATGTTCTTTAGAATATAGAATTAATATAAATAAGAGTAGGAGGCATGAGAGATTTTTATCTTGAACATTATTGTAATATAGCTCTGCCCTGCTAGAGGTTGCCCCCTCGAAGAGGAAAGTGAACATTGCTTTCTTGAATAAAGGTATTATTTTTGGTATTGCTCTTCTCAATATTTTGTTGGTCCATTGATATATGTTGAATATTCTTATTTCTGCATACTATATTACATCTGGCACCTTACAAGTGGTATCAGAGCACTTTCCTTGGCAGGAATTGTGGGTAATTTTTTTTCTAGGGTAGAGACGTGTACTCTTGGCGTCTTTAAAGCATAGAGATTTGTCGTTCAGCAGGTAAAATTGTTGTGGCGACAACTACGTGTAGGTGATACAAACAATTTCACGAGGTTTGCTAGAAACCAAAGTTTCACCCTTGTTGGAAACCTCTGTAACCCCTGTTGGTACCCCTCAAGTAGTACCGCATTAGACAGAATCTATACATGGCCATCACTCCCACGTATTAACAAGTATATTAGGAGTCCCCTAGGTCTCCTGAAACAATCACTAGACCAACCGATCGATCGTCTGACTTCTATAGTGCCACCGAGAACGACACTCGAGAAGATACTCTCTAGTACCTGGGTAATCGGGTAGTACGACTAAGGGTATAGTCGAGCCTCCTTAGTTGGTGCCCTGAGATATTAGGCCGAGTACTACTGTTTGACCCACACATATATCAGAGAGCTATGGTGCAAGGAAAACCCTTGTCTATAGGCACCCTGCAAACCCTAACCTGGGGGAACATACCAAACAAGGAACATAAAGGATATTTTGGCCACGCAACCTTGCCTCCTGCATTCTGGTTGCGAAATTACTACACATTTGTTTCTGTTAAGAATTTGGGCATTTCGACACTGCAATATTATTCAAATCAAAGTATAACTCCACGTGAGTAAAAAAACAAAATCTAGGTCCTTCCCCCACCATTATTTGAGACTTATCCCATTGGATTCCTCTCTTCGTCCTGATTGCAGTGGTATCTTTTATTTTTAAGACTTTTTTTCCAGTGGACCCGACCCCTTCAAGGCACCCTTGTTTGGCACCTATCCTATTGTCTTCCACTCTTTGCACTAATCATTGTGGTACCATTCCCTAATAACCACTTTCCTATGTGGACCCACCCACCCCCTTTCTCGTCCCAATGGCCCACACCCGCAACCAAGACTGGGAACAATGCCTCACTGCCCTGCACAAAGTTAATGAGCAAACCAAGATTGATATCTTCTCCCTTACTTCCAATATTGTTAGCATAAATTCCCATCTTGCCCCACTAGAATCACTTCCTGCATTAGTAGCCCACTTGAAATTCATGTGTCAACAATCCCAAGAAGCAGTGTACAACTTGACCACATTGTTTAAGCAAGCCCAAGATCCCTTCTCCTCTACACCACCTCATAAACCTGAATGCACTAAATCCGCCCATTCCACATCCTTTCCTTCCAACCACTTTCAGTGAGACATGTGTCTTCCTAGAGTGGAGGTGAACAAATTTGATGGCTCAGATCCCACAGGTTGGGTCACTCAAATGGAACAATATTTCTCTTTACATGACATTACTGATGAGTTATCCAAAGTTCGATATGGTGTTCTCCATCTAGATCCTTAACGATGGAAATGGTGGAAATGGAGAAAAAATGTATGCCAAGGGTATGTGGCTTGGACACAATTTGTTGTAGATATTTATGAATGATTTGACACGAACACCCACCATTTAGGTTGTTTGACCAAGTTGAAACAATATAGCATAGTGAAGACTTTATAGTTGTCTTTGAGTGCTTGGATTTCCGGACAAAGGGCATGTTAGATGCTTTCTTTTTAGGAATGATTTATCAGTGGCCTCAAGGATGATATTATGCCCACATCCTAATGGCTCGCCCTCATACTTAGGTGGAAGCTACTAAAAGAGATAAGGAAGCACAAAAGGTTGTCTTTTATAAAACTATAAAACACTCCACTTCCACCCCTCCTCCCACTTCACTAAATATCCATAAATTGACCCAGGCAGAAATGGTTAAATGTCAACTCAATGGCCTTTGCTATAATTGTGATGATGAATATTTTTGGGCCACGAGTGTAAGGAACAAAAGCATTTTATGGCCATCTCTGAGGATGTTTCTGAAGAATAGGTAGAGGCTCCCCCTATGGTGGAGTTACCAGAGCCAATTGATCTTACTCCACCCTCTGAGCCCCCATAAGTCGAACCAGTCATTTCATTGAATGTCCTCACTGGCTTCTCTTCTCCCCAAACACTCAAGTTAATTGGATACATTAAGCATCAGAAGGTCATCATCCTAATTGTTAGTGGCAACACTCATAATTTTATTCATCATCTCATTGCCCAAGAAACCAATTGTTATATTCGTGGAATCAACAACTTTCAAATCATGATTGCCAATGGAGGTTCCATGAAATGTGGGGGCGATGTGAAAATGTGTGTCTCAAAATTGGTCAGTACAACCTGAAATATCATATATTTGCTATCAACGTGGATGGTTATGACATTGTGCTCGGTGTGGAATGGTTATGCACTCTTGGCCCCATACTTGTGGATTTTAAGGAATTAACCATGCAATTCCAATAGGAGGGCCAACAATATAAGTTCTAAGGCATCACATCAGGCTCCCCTGAGATCAACAGTTCCCATCAAATGGAAAAGCTCCTCAAAAAAAGGCATTCAGGCATTATTTCCCAACTCCATTATATTCAAGCAATTGAGACACCCTCTCTGCATCCTAACCTCCAATCTATCCTCTCTAAACACCAAGATGTTTTTTCCACTCCCCATGTAATTCCTCCTTCACGTGGTGTTCATGATCATTCCATTCCTCTCTTCTTGGGCAATCTTCCTCCCAATGTTATCCCTTATTGTCATCCCTTTGCCTAGATGAATGAAATTGAGAAAATTGTTCAAGAATTGCTCGAAGTGAGTGTTATTTGTCGTAGCAACAGCCCATATTCTTCTCTCGTGGTCATGGTAATCAAGAAAATAAGTCATTTGGCGCATGTGTCTGGAATTTTGCACCCTCAACAAACTCACCATCAAAGACAACTTTCCCATTCATGTCATTGATGATCTCTTGGATGAATTGAACGATGCTCATTACTTTACTAAACTTGATCATCGTTCGGGATACCACCATATACGTATGAAATAGGTAGACATTCCTAAGACCACATTTTGAATTCATGAGGGTCACTATAAGTTCTTTGTAATGCTCCCTCCACCTTCCAAACTCCCATGAATCATGTATTCCATCCTTTTCTACGTCATTTTGTCTTACTTTTCTTTGATGATATTCTCATATATAGTAAAACTTGGACCACCCATATCACCCATGTGGATCAAGTTCTCCATCTACTCTCTCGACACCAACTTTTCCTCAAACAATCTAAATCTTCCTTTGGAGCCTCAGAAGTGGAATACTTGGGTCATATTGTTGGTAAGGATTGTGTACGGGTGGATCCTAAGAAAATTGAAGCTATGCAAGATTGGCCTCGCCCTAAAACTCTGAAGAGATTGTGTGGTTTTCTATGTTTAACATGTTATTATCGCAAGTTTGTTTGGAACTATGGAAAAATTGCAACACCTCTCACTGCCCTCCTTAAAAATAATGCTTTCACTTGAACTCCAGTAGTTGATCAATCCATCAATGCCTTGAAAGAGGCTATGTGCACGACTCATTTCCTAGCCTTTCACGACTTCTCAAATACTTTTGTCCTGGAATGTGATGCTTCAGGGAAAGGAATTGGGGTAGTCCTCATGCAAGATGGCAGGCCTTTGTCCTACACTAGCAAACAACTTTTGAAGAGACGTTTGGGCCAATCAATTTATGAAAAGGAAATGTTAGTTGTTCTGCATGTCATGGATTTCTAGTGTTCTTATCTATTGGGGAAATGCTTCCAAATTAAAACCGATCATCAGAGCCTCAAGTATTTTCTAGAACAATAAATTTCATCCTCAAATCAACAAAAATGGGTGACCAAGATATTTGGATATGATTATGAGATCATTTACAAGAAGGGAAAATAAAATGTGGTTGTTGATGATCTTTCCAGAAAGTATGAAGAAGAAGGGTCTTTCTTTTCCCTCTTCTTCACTCTACCATCTTGGCTCCATGTTGTTCACCAGGAATGGTTACAAGGCCCCAAACTTTCTTACCTGATCCAACAATTGCAACACCAGTATCCAGCTTCTCTAGGGTACTCTTGGAACAATGAAGAACTTTGCTACAAAGGTTGTCTCTATTTAAGCAAATAGTCGCAACTTAAATCCACCATGATTTCTGAGATTCATGCTTCACCCACAATTGGGGATTCAGGGTTTACCAAAGCCTAAGAAAGGGTCAAACGTTCTTTTTTATGGGATGGTATGAAATAGGACATCCGCACCTTTTGGTTGAATGTGATGTCAGTCAACACAACAAGGTAGAAATAGTCAAATTCCCAGGAACACTCCAATTGCTTCCAATTCCCCCTGTTATTTGGAGGGATATTTCTACGTATTTCATTGTTGGCCTCCCCAAATAGGGAAATAATTCAATCATCATGGTGGCAGTCGATCGTCTTTCAAAATATGCTTATTTATGTGCTCTTCAACACCCATTCACAACCTCCACAATGGCTCAACTTTTCATGGATAATATCTTCGAACTTCATGGAATGCCTCATTATATTGTTTCGTATAGAGACACAACTTTCACCAGCAATTTTTGGCAAGAATTGTTCAGGCTCCAGGGAACCCAATTTCATATCAACACTACCTATGATCCCCAAACTGATGGCCAAACCGAATTTTTCAATAAGTGTTTGGAAACATATTTTCAATGTTTTGCATCCGATAGACAAAATCAGTGGGCTCAATGGTTACCCCTAGTTGAATGGTGGTACAACACCTCTTATCATACAACTACTTGGATGACTCTTTTTGAACTTGTCTACGACCAAAAGCCATCATCGGTTCTCTCATACATGCTAGGTGTCTTGACGGTTCAGGAGGTTGACAAAAATTGTACAGTCAAGGAGGCCATTCTCTATACCCTCAAAGAAAATTTGGCCATGGCTTAGAATCACATGAAGCAACAAGAAGATCAAGTCTGTTTTGAACGTCAATTTGTTAAAGGGGACCATGTTTCTTTGTCTGCAACCTTATAAGCAGACTTCATTCAAAGTTGAACATTGTCAGAAAAATTCTCAGAAATTTTATTGTCCTTATACAATTCTCAAGCGAGTGGGGTCAGTGGCCTATCAGTTAGCTCTGCCCAGTCATTCTAAGCTCCATCATGTTTTTCATGTCTCATGCTTAAAAGAAAGTGATTGGCACTAAGTGTCAAACTCAAACCAATCTCCCTGAGTTGGATGAAGATGGTTCCATTTGGTTGCAAAGACAAGCAGTCTTGGACCAGCACAAGCATCGTTTCCATCGATGCACCATAAAGGAAGTGTTATATCAGTGAAAATATACAACTCTAGAAGATGCCACCTGGGAGCCGACCATCATTCTGCAACAATTTCCTCATCTAAAGCCTTGAGGACAAGATTGTTCTGCAATGGGGGGGGCATGTTAGGGACCTAACCTCCCTAACCCCTCACATAGGTAGAATAATGTATTTTCCATGTAATAAAGGTTGACATTAGTTAATAAGGCATATTTAATAAATGTGAACAAGTCAATGTAAGAATACCTAACATAAACTTTCGCTTCTAGAAAGATCTTCCTCTATAATGTTCTTTAGAAGATAGAATTAGTATAAATAAGAGTAGGAGGCATGAGATATTTTTGTTGATCCAAGTGGATATCGATGGCCACCCACCTATTCCACGGGCTCGAAAAATAGTTTTCCATCTTGGCAGTTTTTCGGGTTCCAAATTTCTAGGGTCGTTTTTAGGCCTTAAACGACGTTTTTTGGGGATTTGGGGTCCAGGTGATTACTAAACGAATAGGTCTAGACCAGTTGAAAATTGTTCTTCTCGGTTAGACCTTTCCAACGATGTATTGAGCACCCCAAACAGAGATCGTATGCAAAAGTTACACCCCCGGGAAGTTGACGTATCAACTACCCCCATCGGGGCCCGCAAACCTTTTGGATTTTAATCTTCCGGGGTTAGGGTTTTGGATTTTGCTCATGTTAAAAGGGCCTTTGGAGCCTCATTGTAACAATCATCTTCTTGCAAATGCGAGTATCCATCACATCTCTTCTCAGAGATAAGCTACCGCCATTCTAGCGAGTCTTTCACTCGGTATTTTTACAGTTCTGTACATTTCGCACATTAATAGAAATTGTGTATTACTGTATATCTTTTCCTCTGTTTATATTTCCGATATATCTTTGTTATATTATTGTTGCTCTTTCAAATATCTCTATATATTTCTGTGTTATATCTCCGCTCTCATTTCATGCCGAAAATAATCCAAATAATTTGTCTTGAGAATTATTGTAATAGAGCTATGTTGAACCCCTTTTGTGCTTTTCTATTTCCCCTCGCTTATTCTATTTTCCCACTTCTTTACACCCTTTCTTTCTCCCCTTTTATATTTTCCCCTTTTCCCATTTCCTATTTATCCATTCTTTTTTTTTCCCTTTCTTGGTTACTATACTTAGACTTTTCTTTAATTCACGAGTTCATAGATTCAAATATTTGCCTTCCCTTTCTACATCCTTCACATTCTACATTTTGACCATCACTTAACTTGTATTCCCTTCGTGGATTTCGGGTTCCCAAATGTCCCATTCTTTTGATATTCGCGAGTCTGGTCGACCACCTTCTATACTTAGTCTCTTTGGATAGCTTATCCAACTGCGGGTTGGCGGGTTCACGGAAATTTCATATTGAACATCTCTCATCTCTTCCCCCACCATTACGTTGTTTTTTTCCCAATGCGCAATAAGTGTTATTTAAATGCTAACAACTATTTTGTAGATTTCGAAAAGGAAGTTATTAATGGCAAATGGCTCGAGAAATATGTATTAAAGCTTCACTTAATTCTCATTTTCAAGGGGATTAAACTATCATTATCTCTCAAAAAATCTCATTTGTAAATATCATCCATCCAAAGAAATAGTTCTATCAACTTAATGGCAGCATCAGCTCGACAATAGTTCTATGATGATAATTTGAATATTTTTAACCGCGAAGATCAAAATTTCTAGTGGTCAAGAGCATATTGGTATTATTCCTCCCCTCCTACTACTCAAAGAAACGAGAACTTGATTTGGACATATGGGATTGCTCTTGTTGGTTGTGATCCATAGGTGTTCAAATGTAAAGAAATTGTTGCATGGTGTATTGACAAATACATACCAAATCAAAGGGCTATACAACTCCAAGGGTATTCCCCAATTTCTTTGTGACCTCAATTTTTCTGTAAAATGTTAAAGCTTCTAGACCCCACTCTCACCTTCAAAGGTAAAGTTTTCAGAGACTTTTTGAAGAAACGTAATAATGGGCTCAACCTCTTGCCAGAGTGCTGGGAGAATTCTATTTCCATACCAGTGGACATAACCAGAATTCAGGTTAACTCTTTGAAGAACCCTTATCAAGAAATCGCATGGTTATTCACTAGATTAACAATTTGAAATATGTTGAGAAGATCAAAGGTTTTGATCGAAACAAAACCTTTGTTGAACATATGCAATCAATGGGGTTTAGTAATTCTTTATTTCAAATTGTTTTGAGAGAAGACGAAGAAATCACTAGCCAGAACACTCATGCACATAATATTGTCGATCTGGAAACCTTACTTAGCAACAACAACCACTATAAACAAAAAGGAAAGAATTATAGTGATAGGAATGCTCAATCTCCAATTGCCACTCCGAAAAATACTACATCCAGGAGAAATGCTCCAACGGCCTACCCAGTTAAGAATTCTGTCAACAATAGCTCTAGTGGAGGAGGAGATAAGAACCATCCCTCTAGCAAAATTGAAATTTCCCACAAACTTCTTGTAAGAAATAAAAGAAAAACTCCATTGTAGGAGGAGGAGAATATTCTCATAGAAAATGGCATTCAAAGTTTCTCTTTGGAAGATATGGAATTAGAAGCAGATATTGAAAAGATAGAATTTCCTGAAATAAAACAACAAGAGCATGTTGTTCAACAGAATATTGCATTGGAAGTTGTCGGGAATGAAAGTTTCAGTGAAGAAGAATCCTTTACTATTTAGAAAGTTGTCTTTGATAAAGATTGTAAAAAATTAATATTGGAAAGAAATGATCAGAGAAATAAGAAAGGAAAATTTCGCTCGAAGGTTGACCTTAAGTATATGCGACCATCTCAAATTTCCAAAATTGACAAGGCAACCGGGGTTGTGCTTGATGATTCTATTGATGGTTTGGAAGCTGAGAATGTCAAGCTAAAGGAATGAATCAAAGAATTGGAAATTTCCTTGATGCCTCTTCCCATTTTGGCTAGCCCTTTAACAATGATAAATCCAACCACATCAGGTACCAAATTCAAAGGATCATCAAATTTGCTTATGGATGTTCTAAATTATGTCGAGAGGAATATTAAAAAGAGAATGTCACTCGGTCATAATAAAAAATGCGCAATTGTTCACAGCGATAGGGTTCGTGGAGATCGCCTAGGGTACGCATTTGCAGCCAAAGCCGGCCATGGCCACCCCTGGGGGTGGGGATTCGGCCCCTCCACCCCCGATTTCAGACACGGTCGCGTTCAGGAAGCTGTTCGCCAGCGGAGGCAAGCGCAAACTCTCTGCTCCACTTCCAAAATTCATAAAAAAGCTAGATGAAATCCCAGAAATCGCCCTGTCGGAGACGCAATCTGTCAAGATAGCCCTAGCTCTCTCTAAGAGGGGGCTGGTAGGCCAGTTTATGGGACTCTGGCCCTCAACAAAAACCACCGACACTTGGGTCCAAAGGAACTGGAAGCCCCACCTTAAGCAAGGAGTTACCTGCTACCATTTGAGCAGTGGTTTTTTTCTCTTCGAGTTTATAAACAAGGAAGACAAGGATCTCATTTTCAGAAATGGACCATACTTTATGGGAACCCAGGGGCTGTATCTGAACCGTTGGACCCCTAACTTCGATCCCACGACGGAACTGCCAAAGGAGGTACCTGTTTGGGTCAAGCTCCCCAACTTGTCGGTTCACTGCTGGAACTATGAAGCTCTGCAAAAGATAGGGAATGGAATAGGGAAATTCATTGATAAGGCAGACAACAAGTCCATCTATAACTGTGCTAGGATTTGTGTTGAAGTGGATCTTGAGGCAGGGCTCCCGGAGGCGGTGAAGCTTACTGTGGGCAACTGGTCTCATTACCAGAAACTTAATTATGAACACCTGCCCTTCAAGTGCAGAACTTGTCAAGAGCACAGACATTTCCAGAGAAACTGCCCAAAGAACCAAAGCCCAGAAAAGGAGGATGCTGAGGCCTGGCAAAAGGTCAAGAAAAGCAAACCAGTACCTAAATCCAAAGACCCAAGGTCAGAGCAGGCGAGCCAACCTTCTTTTTCAAAACCAAACCCTAGGAAGGAACCTCCGAAAGAAGGTGTTGAAAAACCAAAGGACACTGTGAAAGAGCCATTCGTTATAGTCTCTCAGTCCCCGCTAGCTCAAGAAAATCTGATCCTGGTCAACGAAACCCCTCCAGCAGATGAACCCATGAAGTCGGACGAGGAGCACATTCCATTAGGATCCGAAACGGGCGCAGACACAGATGAGGGGGCCATGGAAACCAGCAGTCCAGTTGGAACCCCGGAGAAGGCCCCTAGAGGAAGGAAACCAGAAAGGAAAAAAAGGGAGGAGAAATCATACAGGGACATAACTGCAGGAGTTCAGCATACCATCCTGGATATGATAGAAACAAGATCCTCAAAAAAAGGTAAGGCTTCGAAAGGAGCCACCCCCCCCCCTCCGGCTCCTAATGCTTTACGTCTCCTGAAACTGTAGAGGGTTGGGAAGTAAACTAAAAGAAGAAGTTGTCAAAGATCTAGTCAGAATGAATTCCCTGGATGTACTGCTGATCCAGGAGACGAAGATGGCGGAGCCTGAGACCATCCGAGCTAGTAAAAATTTCTGGAAAAAAGGAGCAGGTAGAGCTGTAAGTGCCAAGGGAGCTTCAGGAGGTCTAGCTACCTTCTGGAACTCCTCAACGCTAGACCTGATCGAAGAACATAACACCATCCATTGGTTGTTCACGAAGCTGCAGCATCGCGAATCGGGACATTAGGTTAGCCTCTTTAATATTTATGCTCCGGTTCTTTTATCAGAAAAAAAAGATTGTTGGGAATCTCTGAATAATTTCCTCTCTACTAACCATCATGAGAATCTTATTCTTGTCGGAGACCTGAATGTCACCCTAGCCCTCTCTGGAAAAAAAGGAGGAACCCCTGTAAGATATCCGGCCCGGGAGTGGGTTGAAGACATTTTGCTAGATTGGATCTGGAGGATATCAAACCTAGTAAAGGCAAATTCACTCGGAACAACAAAAGAGAGGGACCGGGGCACATTGCAGCCAGCTTAGACCGATTCCTGGTTCACTCTTCCTTTTTAACCCTCAGCCTGTTTGCCTCGTCTGAAATCCTGCAAGCCTACACCTCGGATCATAAGCCCATCTCCCTTTCCCTTACCCTTGGAGAAAATTTGGGCCCGATCCCCTTTCACTTCTGCCCTCTATGGGTCACCTCAGAAGGCTTCCTTGAGCTGGTGTTGGAGTCCTAGAAGAAGAGTGTGTCGGGTTCACCGTCCTTCATTTGGGAAGAGAAACTGAGAAGGCTCAAAGTGGATCTCAAAAACTAGGCAAAGAACCTGCCTTCCCCCTTGCAAGAAAGGAAAAAAGCCCAAAGGGCCTTGGAGAATCATCAACTTCATATGGAGTCTGCCCCTGTCACCCCAGCAAAGCTGAACGATGAGGTGGAGCTGCAAAAGAAGCTTCACAAAGCTCTGAGAAAAGAGGAAGAGTACTGGCGAGTAAAGTCGAGAAGTCTCTGGCTTCAAGTAGGAGATAAAAATACTTATTTCTTCCACAAGCAGGCAGAATCCTGGAAAAATCATAACTCAATCAGAGAGATACAATTTCAGGGGCAAACCTTCAAAAAATATGAGGAGATCAAACTTGCAGCCCACTCCTTCTATAAAAATCTGTTTACTGAAGAGTTGGAGGCCCCTCCTAGTCCGGATCTCTATCCTCTTTCGGTGGTCCCCAAACTGTTAAATGGAGATGACAATCATTGGTTGACAACCCCTATCATGATTGAGGAGATCAGCAAAGCTATCCAAGCAATGAACCCGGATAAAGCCCCCGGGCCTGATGGATTCACGACCAGATTCTATATAGCCTGTTGGGATATAATAAAAAAAGATCTAGTCAAAATGGTGAGGAAATCTCAGAACTGTAGCAAAATTGGAGGGAGCACCAACTCCTCCTTCCTAGCTTTAATCCCCAAAGAGAAAGGTGCCCAAAGCTTCTCAAGATTCCGTCCTATTTCGCTTTGCAATACGGGGTACAAAATCATCACCAAAGTAATAGCAAACAGAATCAAAAAATTCCTCCCCAGGATCATCTCGGAGAACCAAGGGGGCTTCATCCAGGGGAGACAAATCCAGGACAATATCATCCTTGTGCAAGAGGCCATCCACTCAAGTTGTCAGAGGAAGGAGAAAGGAATGTTAATCAAACTAGATTTGGCGAATGCCTTTGATAGAGTCCGACTGAATTTCCTTTTTGTTGTGATGATCAAGATGGGATTTCACCCCCACTTGGTTCACTGGATAAGGGCCTGTATAGAGGGGCCATGGATCGGCCCCCTGGTCAATGGCAGACCTGTGGATTTTTTCCAAGCCTCAAGGGGACTTAGACAAGGCTGCCCTCTGTCCCCCCTACTCTATGCCATTCAAGCTTATGTGCTAAGTTTTCAGCTGAATAAGAGCCTACAGCAACGCACCTTAATAGGCCTCTCAATTTCTCCTAGAGTTGAAATAATTAACCATGCACAATTTGTCGATGACATGCTCCTTCTGGTCCAAGCCAACCTCCCCACAGCAAGAGCCTTCAAGAAAGAATTGGACGACTACACTGAAATCTCAGGCAGCGAAATCAGTTTGAGGAAGAGTAAAATTTATGGCTAGAACTGCCCTCCTATAGAAATGATTGGTATTTCCAGGGCACTGGAAATGGAAGGAACTTCAACGTGGGAGTCTATAAAATATCTAGGAATCCCGCTAGTCAAAGCAGCCCCCAGAAGTAGCCTGTGGCTGCCTCTGATGGACAAGATGAAAACCAGGATCTTGGCCTGGGGAACAACCTGGTTGAACAAAGCTAGGAAATTAATCCTCATAAACTTTGTCCTCACCTCTCTTCCTGTCTATCAGGCCTCCATTCTCTTTGCCCCGAGAGGAATTGTGAGAGAAATAGACAACATCTTGAGAAAATTCCTTTGGGAAGGGGGAAGGAATGAGGGGGAAAAAATGCATCTATTCAGATGGGATAAGGTTAAAGCCCCCGGGATGGAAGGTGGGTTGCAAGTCAGAGATGTGGCCACTCAAAATCTGGCCATGGGAGGTAAGATTCTCTGGAAAATGATAAGAGGTAACTCCACTTGGAGCTCTAAAGCTATAAGGACTAAATACTTATATGGTCACAAAGAAAGGTGCCTTGAGCACACCCCCTTGACTAGGAAAGGCTCTCATATCCTTTCTCTCTGCCTTAAGGCTCTTGACTTGATTACCTCAAATCTCTCTTGGATACCGGGGAATGGTAGAAAGATCAAGTTTTGGGAACACTCTATCTTAGGACAGACCCCTATAATATCTTTGGAAGGGCTGGAAAACATTAAAAGCTGGCTCCATGCTAATAGTAAATTCACTCTGTGGGACCTTTCAGTTTGGGACCAGGGCGTCTTGTGGCTCAAGTGGGACTTGGGGGGCTATCCGCAGCCTTTAGAAACTGAAGCTCGAACCCTCCTGGAAGCTCTTCAAGGGTGCTCCCCCTCCTCGGCTAGGAAAAAGGACAAAAGAGGTTGGGGCTCTTCGTCTGGCTGTTACTCAGCTGTTGTTGGTTATGCAGCCCTGCAGGCAATTCCTTGGGTTGCCCCTGACCCTTCGGTGTGGAAAAATCTCTGGATCCTCCCTTGCCTTCCCAAAATAGATCTCTTCTGCTGGTCTCTTCTGCATAACAGTATCCTTACTTGGGAAAACCTCTCCAAAAGAGGCTGGGAAGGGCCCTCTAGATGCCCTCTTTATGCTTGTCATGTTGAAACTTCTGTCCACCTCTTTCTCCTCTTCCCCTTTGCTCTGAAACTTTGGAATCTCATTCTTGGCTAGTTGAATGTGCCCCTGCCTGCTTCTATTACCTCTTTGTTTACCTCCTGGGTCGATTTGTCTCCCTTCTCTTTTTCCAATTTGAGCCTTCTAAAACACTGTTGGATGTAGGTGCCGAAAGTAGTCTGCTGGAAACTGTGGCTAGAACGAAACAGCAGGATCTTCAGGGATATCACAAGGACGTCGGTCCAAACTGCTCTCAAAGTGAAAGCGATGTTGGGTGACCTGGTAGCCTCAAAAACTAATGTCACCAACGAAGTAACCCCTAACAAAGATGAGTATGCCTGGTTCCACGAGCTTGAGCCCTCCCTCCTGGACAGAACCAAGCAAATTTCCAAACACTACTCCCATTGGGAAATTAGGCTGGAGGAACAAGAGTTCATAAAGTGTAGATATTCATTGGAGAAACATATCCTGCAGGTGGATGGGGCCTCGAAAGGGAATCCTGGCCCCGCGGGAAGCGGAGGGGTTCTGCTCGACATCTCAGGGAAAATTGTGCTCAGCTTTTCCTGGGGGCTGGGTCAGAACACCAATAATACAGCTGAAATTTTAGCAATCTGGCAGGCATTGGCTCAGGTTAGAAGGTTATCAATAGAAAAATTGGCTGTCATAGGGGATTCTAGAATTTTTATTCAAGCTCTCAATCATAGGAAGGCACCCAAAAACATGGGGCTGGAACACTATTATAGGAAGGTTACAGATCAGATGAAAGAATTCGAAGAGGTGAAGTTCTACCACGTCCTCATGAATCTTAATCAGTTAGCACACCACAAAGCGAACAAAGGAACCTCCATGGGCAAGGGAGTCATCAACGTAAATGGAATTGAAAATCATGAACCAATCCCTTAGAGTCCATGGAGAAGATTTCATCAAGAGATCTCCAGTCAGAAATTGTAGACATCTGAAATTTGCCAGGAAGGAATCCAAAGTGCAGGTGCGAAGGTATGAGGAAGTTGAGAGAGAACATGCGTAGGGTCGCGGACAAGCATCATGACTCTGCTAACACGGGGAAGAGCTCCCAATCAAAGTTATCCAGGGAGACAAACGTCCAGGGCAAGCACCCTGAAGAAACAGGTAAGACTCTGATTAAAAGAGAGAGAGGAAGTGTTGAAACAGTGCTGGATCATAGGCTGAAGCAACGTTGTAACAGATGCTGAAACACAGTACTGTTACAGTTGCTGAAACACAGTGCTGTAATAGTGTTGTAACAGATGCTGAAACAGAGTGTTGTAATAGATGTTGAAACTCAATGCTATAACAGATGCTGAAACACAGTACTGTAACAGTTGCTGAAACACAGTGTTGTAACAGTGCTGTAACAGTTGCTGAAACATAGTTGTTGAAACTCAGTGTTGTAACAGATGCTGAAACACAGTGTTGTTCAGATGCTGAAACACAGTGCTGCAACAACGTTGTAACAGATACTGAAACACAGTGCTATAATAGTGTTGTAACAGATGCTGAAACACAGTACTGTAATAGAAGCTGAAACACAGTACTGGAGCTTTTGTTGAAACAATGCTAGAACATTTGTTGAAACACCGATGTAACAAAAGTTGAAACAGAGCTGAGACTTATGCTGAAACAGTGTTGAGGCATATGCTGAAACAGTGACTGGAGTTTCGGCATTGAAAATTGACTGGAAATTCTAGATCTTTTAGAAGGCGTACAGAATCTAGTGCAGTTCACAAGCCTTTAGCTATAGAGGTAGAATGGTTCAGAAAGATAGGCCCGAAGAAACTCGAGGCTATTTTGTAATCGAATATGTCGCTAGTTCACCCCATTAATACAATCCATAACCGTTTCTGTAAAAAAAAAAAAAAGAGAGAATGTCACTCATAATAGAGGCCTGGGAAGTCTCTAAAAGTATTGTTTCTTATGGTTCGAGAGCGCATGCATTCCATGAATATCTTCAAGCTGACTTTAAAAATGAAGAAGGATTTTATATAGATGTTGTCATACCATTTGGAATAAAAGTTTCAAATATGACAGAGGCAAAGAGGAGAGAAGAAGATGTGTCTTCGCCCACTCGAATTAAACAGTTGAAAGCATGTTGGATAGAAAAGATTAAAAATCTAAAAGATTTTGTTCAAACTTTGCAGTGAAGTCATAACAAAGAGAGAAGAGTTATTCAAAAGACTTACATAAATAGACTTGGCAAGTAGTACTAGAAAAGTTCAAGATTCCAAATTAATATTTAATTCAATGTTTATGACAAAGCAACAGTTTGATGAACACGTGGAAAGAATGATAGGATTATTGGATGAAAAATTCAATAGTGTAATTGAGTATGGTAAAGAGAAAATTGGCAATTGGCTTATTGATTACTCTATAAAAAATCAAGACATTGAAGAATCAATCCATGGTATTTCTCATGATCTAAGAAATTTAGAAGGAGAAATATTTAATATCAAAATTAGACATGAGATAAATGTTGCACCCATGAAAAACTATATTGAAGATTGGTTTAAAAGATAAATTGATAAGTTAACTTAAGAAGGCTAATAAATGATAGTTGGGACAATTTTGGTAATAGTCAAGAAGGAGAATAAAAGGACAACAACAAGCAAATGAAAAGCAAGAGATATCATCATAGTAAATCCATGTTGATCACATTCTGCTTTCTTTATCAGTTTTCATCTAGTTATTCTTCTTCTTTTAATAGAAAGGGATAACCGAAATATGATAACTTTCTCTTTGTCTTCTTTCCAAATCTTGTTGCTCTGCATCCTCCCACATTCTTCCTTCTACAGTTTAGTTCTTTGTACATGTTTACTTTTATGGTCCGCGGGACCTCTAATCCCAATCCTCTAGACAAACGCCTTTTAAATTTCAAAGCATTGTAACAGACTCAATTATTTTTGAGAAATCCCAAGAGAACTTAGTTAGGATCAATTTTGACTGTGTTTTATAACTCTTAGCATTGAGTATAAAGTATTTGAATTTGATTAATCATAATATTTTTTTGAGCTATGCAAGCATTTACTCTATAAAAAATCTATTATGCATCTGGACCATCTTCTTTTATTTTTATGTGTGATCAGAAATCTTTATTTTCACTATGATGGATGTGAGGAATATGTGTGCAATGTGTGATGTGTGAGGTTCCTGGTCCTTTCTCAGGAATTATCTTAAAATAAATCGTTTATCTTTCAGCATTTTATCTTTCTTTGAGCATAAACATTGGACCATATTAAGGTCCGATATTATTTTTTGATCTAAAGTTATTAAAGAATATCATAAGCCAAAGAATAGTACCACCTCTATAAAAACGTAGGAGGATTCATATCCTCGTGAGGTTGTCATTTCGATCCTAACGGATTCAAGCGTCAACATTTTGGTGACCATGTATGGAAGAAATGAAAGATTTGTATTTGGTTATGTATCATAAAATTACATGACTTTGCCTTAGGCTAACCAACCCCAGTTAGAAATTGGATTAAATAATCAACAAAATATTCGTCATCGGCTAGATAATCTTGCAATAACAACAGTCGAAACCAGGGAAGAATTAGAAAGTTCTTGGCAAACACTGGTCCAAGAAAAAGAAAGAGAAATTGTTCAAAGACAAAGAAGGGATGAAAGACAAGACCGAAGAAACGAGAGACAAGCTTGAAGTGCACAAGAATAACGTCAGAATTGAAGGTGGATAAATACCAAGGACCAATCACTAGAAGAAAAAGCAAGTAATTACATACTTCAGAAAGCAAAGAACATATTCTTGACAAAAAAGAGAAGCTTCTAGACATGGCAGAAAGAAATGAAGAAAGGCATGAAGAAATAAATGAAGAAATATGTGAAGAGCCACATGAAGAAATATGGGAAGAAAGGAGAAATGAAGGAATGAGAAGATTCAGAAACCTTAGACGAATAAGAGATTCTCCTCTTCGCCTATGAGGCGAAAAACACGAGCTCCCAATCCTCCCTAATGCTACTTTGAAATAATTTTCTGGAGATGGAACAATTGATGCTAAAAAACATGTTGATTTGTTCCTGGGTGTTTGTGACTTTCATCTTGTGGAATATGACGATGTAATGGTAAGGTTGTTTCTCCAAACCTTATCAAGCCAAGCCTATGAATGGTATACAACTTTTCCCACCAGATCAATTGGCTCTTTCAATGATATCAAAAGCATGTTCCTAACTACGTGTGCTCCCCTAGTAGCGTATCATACCCTTCTCACCAATTTCACTCAGATTTGTTTAAAGAAGAATGAATACAAGATTTCAATCTCAGATTCAATAAAACTCTGAGAAAAATTCCTGAAGATAAAAGGCCAAGTGGCCCAATGATACTTGGTTGTTATAAAAATKCCRTGCCACCAAATGTAAACTTTGCGATCARAACATCCCAAATGGATACCCTTGAGGAAGCAATGACTAAAGCCACAMAAATGGAAKAAATCATGATTGAAATGGGTGTTGACCCTGATATTATCCTCGAAAAAGTATAAAGGCAGATGGGTAATTTAAATATCGATGATCAAGGAGATTTTAGTTCAAAAGGGAACAAAGAGCAAAGAACGAGACCAAGTCAAAACYAGATCATTGGTGGGGGATTTTTCAAGGGAACTATACCAAATGTGAAAAYAGAGTCTGTGGCAGCCCAAGAGACTAAGCAAAGGATCGAAATTGCATAGATGAATAGAACAATTAGAAAGATGCAAAATGAAATAACYAGATTGAGAAGGAACAATAATTAYATACCAAATCCAAGGATGTCGGTCCTAGAACAAAGAAGGAACCCTCCTCAAGAGAAGAGARTGAKGTTTGAGAATGATGATAATCAAAGACAGAGGGTCCCCAGGYAGCCAATTCCAAATGCAACAGTTCTTGATGAACCATATATCAAACATATAGTTGAACAAGAAAATGATTATTTTCCGGAGGAAAATTTTGAACCTGTACAGATGGACGGATGTGAGACATCCATGTATATATTTGGAGAAGGTGAAGATGATCTTGACTCGCAAGAGAACATTTCCCAAACATGGGAATTTGTAAATAAGTCCAAAAGTAAAGATATTTCTGAAAAGGACAAAGAAAAAATTAAAGAAAAGGAGAATGAGAAAGAAAGCAACAAAAATGTGATAAGTAACACTGGATCCAAAAAGCAACATCAAATATCAATCCCCCCACAGATGAAATACAATGTGGTTGAAGATTTGAGTAAGTTGAGGATTACTCTGCCTTTCACAGAAGTGGTAAAGATTCCCCAACAAAGGGAAAATATTTTGAAGTTGTTAGACGAGCCAGATGGAAGAATTGAAGCAGTTGCAGCAAGCCCAAAACAAAATCAAAATACATCAGCAATCAAGTTGAGAGGAAAAATCCCACCCTTCTATATTTTGATATAAAACCATGATGTTGCACTCCATAATTGCCTAGTTGATACTGATGCGACAAATAATATCATGCCCTTGGCAATAATGGAGGAGTTGGGTATAAGATGCACTAGATATTATGAAATAGGCGAAAGCATTTATGTGATTTACTCCATGCAGGTGCCAGCTTATGGAGAAATTAAAGATTTCTATGCTTGGATTACTATTGCTCCTCATATTATTATAGTTTTCAATATTGTGGTGCTAGATATTCCTCCTGCATATGGAGTTGTCCTCGAAAGAGATTGGTCGTCCATGATCGGAGGTTATATAATGAATGACGGAAGCTGCATGAGGTTGTCAGATAAATATGGAGCAATAATCAAGGTTCCTCGTGAACCTAGGAAGCCTTTCTCTTTCAAAAAGAAAGATAACGAGCTAATGGAAGATTATATAGATGCTCGTATAGGAAATTATGTTATCCTGGACATGGAACAAATTGGGGACATGGAAAATCAAGATAATAATTTTGCGGGCTACTAGAGGATGTCATTTGATGGAGCTTGCTCAAGTTCAAGGAGTGGAGTTAGAATTGTCCTTAAAAGCCCAAAAAAAATTGTGCACCCACATGCTATCAGACTTGAATTTGCATGCACAAATAATGAGGCAGAATATGAGGATTTGATTCAAGGAATGATCCTTGCACAAGAAATGAATATAGAACATTTGATTGTGACTAGAGACTTTGAGTTCGTAATAAATCAAGTTACACAAAAATATAAGATTAAGAAGGAAAGACTTAAATTATATTTCAAAAGAGTAAGTGAATTGATGGAATCCTCTTGTTATTTTAATATTTCCTTCATCCCAAGGGATAAAAATCAGAAGGTGGATTCATTAGCATTGGTAGCTTCACTGTCGAACCAAGATAATGTTCAAAGTAAAACATATTTTCAGGTAAAAAGAGTATTCTGACCTTTTGTACCTGACAATCGGGAATATTTGCAAGTATTTTAGAATGATGAAGACTTAGAATTTTTTTTAGTAAATGATAATGAAGATGAGGATAATGACATTGTTTTTGTTTCGAATAATTGTGTTCAGTCCGAATCTCTTTTCACAAGAGATGATCATGCTAAAAATACCCTGGAAGAAGTGTTAGTCTGAAAAGTTCAAGAACCGAGAAAGGTTAATATCGGGGTTGATAATTCCCCAAAGTATATCAATTTGGGATTTGATTGCACGGTTGATAAAGTTGATCAATATGTCGCACTCTTTAAAGAATATATCGATGTGTTTGCATGGAGTTATGATGATTTAAAGGCATATGATAAAACAATATTCCAGCACATCATCCCATTATGAGAAGGAGCAAAGCTTGTCAAGCAGAAGATAAGGATGATGAAACCCAAGTTGAAGCAACTGGTAAAGGTTGAGCTGGAAAAGTTAAAGAAGGTTGGGATAATATATCCCATCAGACATTCTGTCTAGCTTTCAAATCCAGTGGTTGTGAGAAAGAAGATTGAGGAGATTCAAATGTGTGTAGATTTAAAGGATCTTAATAAATCAAGTGTAAAAGATAATTATCCGTTGCCTAACATGGAATTTCTCCTCCAACAAGTCATTGGATCAGCGTGCATGTCCATGTTAGATGGTTTTTCCAGGTATAATCAAATCTTGGTTGCAAAAGAAGACAGAGCGAAGACAGCCTTCATAATGCCTTGGGAGACATATGAATATGCTCAGATACCCTTTGGTTTAAAGAATGTTGGAGCTACATTTTAGAGGGTTATGGATCATGTTTTTGAGGGTTTGATAGGAAAATTCATGGTGGACTACCAAGATGATTTAACATTCCATTTAAAGACAATAAATGAACACATTCATCACCTGAGGAAAGTCTTTGATAGATGTAGATTATATGGAGTTTTTTTTAATCCAAAGAAATGTGTGTTCATTGTGGCTGAAGGAAAATTATTGGGTCATATTGTATGCAAAGAAGGAATATATATTGATCTAGAGAGGGTTAAAGCCATAAATGAACTCAATCCTCCATCATCCAAGAAAGGAGTCCAGTCATTTTTTGGTAAGATTAACTTTGTATGGAGATTTGTCCCTGATCATGCAAGTATTGTGAAACCGATCAACTCACTGTTGAAAAAGGATCAAAGGTTTGAATGGACTTCGGATACACATGAATATTTTAGTAACATCAAAAAGGAAATCACTACAGCCCCAGTCCTCATTAGTCCAGACTTCCAAAGAGACTTCATCATTTATTCATTTGCAACAGAAACTATTGTGGCATCTGTTCTTACTCAAAGAAATGATAAGGGTGAAGAACTACCAATCAGTTTCATCAGCAAGACCCTTCATGATTATGAATTATGATGTTCGGAATTGGAGAAACAAGCCTTGTCTCTTGTAAAGGCAATAGCACATTTTCGAACTTACATATTAAATTCTCATGTCATTGCATATGTTCCATCCTCTCCTGTTAAGATGTTTTTAAATCAACAATTGAGAGAAGGGACATGGGCAAATTGGCTCGTGAAGATTCAAGAGCATGACATTGAAATTAATCCCTTTAAAGAAGAGGGAAAGGGTTGTGCAAGTCAATTGCGAGTGGTGATGCTTTGAACATAGTAGTTTCAGTTTCAATTAGGAAGCCTATATATGGTTCTGAATGGTATAAGGATATTGTGTTTTCTTTAAAGTTTAGACAATTCCTTGTCACCATGACCCCAAAGGAAAGAAGAACATTAAAGATGAAATCAAACCAGTATGTATTGATTGATTATGTCTTGTTTAGAAATAATTATGATGGTATCTTGTTAAGGTGTGTTGATGAAAAGAGAGCTCAAGAATTAATGCAAGAATTTCGTGGAGGCATATGTGGGGGACACTTTGCGCCCACTACTAGAACGCATAAAATAATAAGATTTGGACTTTATTGGCCATCAATTTTTAAGGACTCATATGCTATGGTAAGAAAATGCATCTCTTGTCAACAATTTTCAGGGAAGATGAAAAGATCAGCAATGCCATTACAACCCATACATGTAGAACAACCATTCACTCAATGGGGACTGGACGTCATTGGACCAATAAATCCAAAGTGAAGTAAAGGGCATATATACATCCTCATTGCTATAGATTACTTCACGAAGTGGTAAGAAGTAGTAGCATTAAAAAGGGTTGACTCTGAATAATTGATTAAGTTTCTCAAAGATAATATATTGTCAATATTTGGTGTTCCAGAAAAGTTCATTACTGACAATGGTTCAATTTTCATCAGGTCAAAATTTACATAATGTTTTGGAGAATACAACATCATCATGGGGAACTCATCAACCTATTATCCACAAGGGAATGGTCTTGTTGAATCTACCAATAAGACACTCATTCATATTTTAAAGAAAACTATTGATTAGAATCAAAGGAATTGACATTTGAAATTGACAGACGTTGTGTGGGAAAGCAGAATGACTCCTAAAGACAACACCGGAATGTCTTTGTATATGTTGGTTTACAGGAAGGAAGCAAAAATGTCAATCAACTTCGAACTAAATGCCTTGACCTATGCATTTAATATAGAGGATGCACAAGATAGTACTCCTATGCAAAAGAGATTAAAAAAACTATTAAAATTGGAAGAAGAATGAAGTGAAGCTTTATATAAAACATCTCATAGTCAACAAAGTGTCAAAAAATATTTTGATTAGAGCGCAATAGTAAAGAATTTTCAAAAATTTGAACTGGTGTTACTCTGGAACAAAGCTAAAGAGAAACCATCAATGGACACAAAGTTTGAAGCAATTTGGATTGGGTCGTACATCATTTAAAAGATCATGGGTTTCAATTCATATAAGCTCAAAGGCATGAAGGGGAAAATGTTAACGTTGCCTATTAGTGGGAGACATTTGAAAAGATTTTTCGCCTGAAATTTTCTCATCTCCTTGTACATAGTTTTCATTTACCTTGTACATCCTTATTGTTTCAACTCTATAGCCCAAAGGATAAAACATCTGGTCATGAAGATTATGGATTCTTGACTACCTACAGGGGGTTATCATCTCACAGTTGGAGCCAATTGTTGAACCCCTTTCGTGCTTTTATATTTCCCCTCCCTTATTTTATTTTCCCACTTTTTTACACCCTTTCTTTCCCTCTTAAATTTTCCCTTTTCCCATTTCCTATTTATCCCTTTTTTTTCCCTTTCTTGGTTACTATACTTAGACTTTTCTTTAATTCACGGGTTCGTGGATTCAAATATTTTTCCTTCCCTTTCCGCAGCCTTCACATTGCACTTCAACTTCCACATTCTACATTTTGACCATCACTTAACTTTTATTCCCTTCGCAGATGTCGGGTTCCCAAATGTCCCATTCTTTTAATATTCGTGAATCCATTCGATCCCCTTCTATACTTAGTCTCTTTGGATAGCTTATCCAATGGTAGGTTCACGGGTTGGCCTGTTCACGAAAATTTCATATTGAACATCTTTCATCTAAGTCCCCGCCAATACGTTGCTTTTCCCAATGCACAATAAGTGTTATTTAAATGCTAACAATTGTTTTGCAGACTTTGAAAATGTTGTTATTAATGGTGAATGGATCGAGAAATATTCATTAAAGCTTCACTTACTTCTCATTTGTGAGGGGATTAAACTATCATTATCTCTCAAAAAATCTCATTTGTAAATATCATTCAGCCAAAGAAATTGTTCAATCAACTTAATGGCAGCATCAACTCAACAACAGTTATGTGGTGATACTTTGAATATTTTTTTCCGTGAAGATCAAATTTTCTAGTGGTCGAGAGCATATTGGTATTATTCCTCCCCTCTTGCTACTCAAAGAAATGAGAACGTGATTTGGACATCTGGGATTGCTCTTGTTGGTTATTTTCCAGAGGTGTTCTACTGTAAAGAAATTGTTACATGGTCTGTTGACAAATACATACCAAATCAAATCTCTATACAACTCCAGGGACATTCCCCAATTTCTTTGTCGCCTCAAGTCTTCCATAAAATGTTAAACTTGCCACAACCCACTCTCACCTTCAAAGGTGAAGGTTGTAGAGACTTTTTGAAGAAACGTAATAATGGGCTCGACCTCTTGCCAGAGTACTTGGAGAATCTTTCATCCATACCAATGGACATAACCATAATTCAGGTTAACTCTTTGAAAAACCCTTATCAAGAAATTGCATGTTTATTCATCATAATCACAATTTGAAATATGCTAAGAAGATCAAAGGTTTTGACCCAAGTAAAATCTTTCTTAAACATATGTAATCAGTGGGATTTAGTAATTCTTTCATTCAAACTGTTTTGAGTGAAGAAGAAGAAATCAATAACTAGAACACTCTTGCACATAATATTGTTGATCTGGAAACCTTACTCAGCAACAACGACCATTATAAACAAAAAGGAAAGAATTCTTGTGGTAGGAATTCTCAATCTCCAGTTGTCACTCATAAAAATACTACATCCAGGAGCAATGCTCCAGTGGCCTACCCAATTAAGAAGTCTGAAAACAATAGCTCTAGTGGAGGAGGAGATAAGAACCCTCCCTCTGGGAAAATTGAAAGCTCCCACAAACTTCCTGTAAGAAAGAAAAGAAAAACTCCATTGTAGGAGGAGGAGAATATTCTCCTAGAAAATGACATTCAAAATTTTTCTTTGGAAGATATGGAATTGGAAACAGATATTGAAAAGATAGAATTTTCTGAAATAAAACAACAGGAGCATGTTATTCAACAAAATATAGCATCCGAAGTTGTCGGGAATGAAATTTTCAATGAAGAAGAATCCTTTACTATTCAGAGTGTTGTATTTGATAAAGATTCTAAAAAATTAATATTGGAAAGAAATGATAAGAGAAATAAGAAAGGAAAATCTCACTCAGAGGTTGACCTTAAGTATATGCGACCATCTCAAATTTCCAAAATTCACAAGGCAACCGGGGATGCACTTGATGATTCTAATGATGGTTTGGAAGTTGATAATGCCAAGCTAAAAAAAACAATCAAAGAATTGGAAACTGCCTTGATTCCTCTTTCCATTTTGGCTAGCCCTTTAACAATGATAAATCCAACCATATCGAGTACCAAATTAAAAGGATCATTAATTTTTCTTATGGTTGTTGGAAATTATGTCGAGAGGAATATTAAAAAGAGAATGCCACTCGTAATAGAGGCCTGGGAAGTCTCTAAAAGTATTGTTTCTTTTAGTTCGAGTGCGCATGCATTCCATGAATATCTTCAAGCTGACCTTAAAAATGAAGAAGGGTTTTATACATATGTTGTCATAACATTTGGAATAAAAGTTTCAAACATGATAGAGGCAAAGAGGAGAGAATAATATTTGCCTTCGCCCATTCGAATTAAATAGTTGAAAGCCTGCTGGATAAAAAAGATTAAATATCTAAAAGATTTTGTTCAAACTTGCAGTGAAGTCATAACAAAGAGAGAAGAGTTAGTCAAAAGACTTACAGAAATAGACTTGGCATGTAGCACTGGCGAAGTTCAAGATCCCAAATTAATCTTTAATTCAATGTTTATGACAAAGCAGCGGTTTGATGAACATGTGGAAATATTGAAAGGATTATCGGTCGAAAAATTCAATAGTGTAATTGAGTATGGTGAAGAAGAAATTGACAATTGGCTTATTGATTACTCTATAAAAAATCAAGACATTGAAGAATCAATCCATGGTATTTCTCATGATCTAAGAAATTTAGAAGGAGAATTATTTAATATCAAAATTACACATGAGATAAATGTTGCAGCCAAGAAAAAATATATTGAAGATCTGTTTAAAAGAGCAATTGATAAGTTAACTGAAGAAGGCCAAGAAACGATAGTCGGGACAGTTCTGGTAACCATTAGTGAGGAGAATAAAATTACAACAAGAAGCAAATAAAAAGCGAGAGATACCATCATAGTAAGTCCATGTTGATCACATTTTGCTTTCTTTATCAATTGTCATCCAGTTATTCTTCTTCTTTCAATAGAAAGGTATAACTGAAATCTGATAACTTTCTCTTTGTCGTCTTTCCAAATCTTGTTGCTCTGCATCCACCCACCTTCTTCCTTCTACAATTTAATTATTTTTACATGTTTACTTTTATGGTCCACGGGATCCCTAATCCTAGTCCTCTGGATAAACGCATTTTAAATTTCAAAGCATTGTAACAAACTCAATTATTTTTGAGAAATCCCAAGAGAACTCAGTCGGGATCAATTTTGACTGTGCTTTATAACTCTGAGCATTGAGTATAAAGTATTTGAATTTGATTCATCATAATCTTTTTTTGAGTTATGCAAGTATTTACTCTATAAAAGTTCTCTTATGTGTTTGGATCATCTTCTTTTATTTTTATGTATGATAAGAAATATTTATTTTCACTATGATGGATGTGAGGAAATTGTGTGCAATGTGTGAGGTTCCTGGTCCTTTTTCAGGAATTCTCTTAAAATAAATCCTTTATCTTTCAACATTTTATCTTTCTTTGAGCATAAAGATTGGCCCATCTTAAGGTCCTATATTATTTCTCGATTTAAAGTTATTAAAGAATATCATAATCCAAAGAGGAGTACCACCTCTATAAAAACGCAGGAGGATTCATATCCTCGTGAGGTTGTCATTTTGGTCTTGATGGATTCAAGTGTCAACAAGCTCTTCTCTGTTGGAGGTTGCCCCCTCGAAGAGGCAAGTGAACATTGCTTTCTTGAATAAAGGTATTATTTTCAGTATTGTTGTTCTCAATATTTTGTTATTCCATTGATATCTATTGAATATTCATGTTTCTGCATATTATATTACATCTGGTACCTTACAAAAGCTTTGTAGAAAATGGTGCAAAAATATTGGGAGCTTTATTGATGCTTTATGTGATGAATCTTCTTCATAAAAAAAAGAATGCCCTATGAATGTCTTCAAATCTTGAAATGAAATAAAAGACTCCACACCAAAGCCACAAAATATTAAAGGATTAATCCAAGAAGACTAGATCAATATCTTCAATACCATGTTGAAACACATTCCTCGACATTGTTAGAAAAAAGAATAACTTTAAACAATATCCATCTAATATCTCATGAGCATACTCCATTAAAATAAAACAAATCAACATAGGAAAAAAATCGACAAAAGTACTTGGATTTATAATGGTAAAACCTTGTTGAAAGGGGTTGGATCTAATGGTATAAAGTGAGGTGTTTTTCACCATTGGGAAGGTTCAATTCCAACGAGGGTCGCTTACCCTGGAGCCATGGGGACACTTTGAGGTAGTGGTCGAACGTGTGGTTGCACCAAGAGATGTTATATTAAATGATATTGTGACTCATGAACATGTAATTGGATCAAATCCCACCCCCATGTCCTTCAATTTTAAGCCCAAAGGGGTTGGATCCAATGGTGGAAAGCAAGGATTTTTTCACCATTGGGCAAGGTTCAATTCTAATGAGGGTCGCTTACCCTAGAGCCATGGGGACACCTTGAGGTAGTGGTAGAATGTATGGATGCACCCAAAGATATTATATTAAATGATACCATGATTCATGCACACTTAAGTGGATCAAAGCCCACACCCATGTCCTTCAATTTTATTTTTTCTTAAAAAAGGTTCAAATCTAGTTGACTACCAAGTGAGCTCTATTAGGTTTTGATGTTATCTGTGAACTAGGGTTCTTTCTCATCCTGGTCTACTTCACATCTCCCTCCGGTGTCTTTATTGTAGGGAGACACTAATCTGAGTTATGTCTCAAGCGAGCGAGGGGGTGTGATCCCCCCCTACAGAAATGCAACAACAAATGAACCAACTAGAGCTAAAGGATCGCGTCCCCCCTTCAATCCAAAGTTGTAGTTCCAGAACCTCGATCACTTAGTGAACCAAAAAAAAGGTCAAGACATGGAGATAGAAGCAGAGTCTTCCCATCCAAATATGGCTCGAGCATGGGAAGCATGAAAATGCATCCCTCAAGTCTCAACTACACCAAGGTAAGTCATTAGTTCAGAAAGAGTTGGAGAGCACGCCCAATACATGCGTGAGCATGTTCTTATTGGAAAATTTCTAGGGCTCTGGCCATCTGAGCAGGACCTAATCAAATGGATTAATACTTGGTGGAAACCAAAGGGTCACTTTGATCTCTAACTGGGGTATAAGGGCTTCTTCACAGCCATTTTTCATAACCTAGAAGACAAATATCGCATTTTTGAAAACGACCCCTATTTTTTCAAATCAATCGGGATTTATCTTTGCTTATGGTTGGAAAGGTTCAACTCAGATAAGGAGGACTTTATCCATGCCCCTATTTGGATAAGACTCTATTCGCTCCCTCATGAATTCTGGCTAGGGGAAATTTTAGCTGGTATTGGAAACACACTTGGAATCTATCTCAAATCCTATGAAGCTACACGTCAATGACTCTACAAATCATATGCCATAATATGTGTTTATATGAACAATGCTAAACCTCTCCCAGGCTCCATTTCCTGGAATATCATGATGAAGAATGGACAGAAACTATAGATTTCGAGAACATTCCATTCAGATGCAGGAAATGTCATGAGCATAGACATTTATTCAGGAATTTCCCACTCAACAGACCTGACAAAATTGAATCCTCACTTATGGACAAGGACAAAGAGGGTTTCACACGGGTTCAAGGTAAGAGAACATAGAGTCAAAAGAAATCTGCGGTCGTTCCCTCCAAATCCCCATCTACTAGGAACTCCTTTGAAATATTGTATCAGATCCTAGAAGATCCAAAGATAGAAGGTATCAAAACCATTTCAGGCAAGGGATCCATGAAAGGTAAAGCTAAATCTACCCTTGAGCCAATCATAGAACATATTTCACCAAACCCCGTATAATATCCTTATGGGGAAGATCTAGGAGTAGACAAAGTGGGGGACATGGAGATTAAGTTTGATGAGAAAGACTTAGAAAATATTGACCTGGTGAGTCTCGAATAGAGAAACTATCCTCCATTCCTCCAGATCATCTTTGTAAAGTGCTTAAAGTTTAATTGAACTCAATGGCTGGAGCCACTTCGCGTTTTGATCATGGTTTGGGCATACTTCAAAATCTTGACAAAGATCCTCATAAAACATCAAAAGAGGAAAGTGAAGGGGAAAAAAATCCACTCAACAACTAATTCAGGAAGTAGGAAGCTATATGGTGAACTCTGGACAGATTCAAATGTTAACAAATAGTTTCTTTCCCATCCCTCCCCCTTCTTCCTCATGAATATTGTCTCTTGGAATATACACGACCTCAACGATAGGAGCAAAGAAAGGCTCCTACAAAACCGAATATTGGAAGAGAATCCAGACATTTTATTCTTATGGGAAACCACATGTGCGGGTGAGGAATTTGAATTCATTCTTGCTAGATGTTGGAGGCAATGCAATTTCATAAACACTGACTCTAGAGGCTCAATCGGTGGGCTAGCCATTCTCTGGAACTCGACTTCAATCACCCTTGAAAAAATTTTCTCCACTGAATGGACCATTTCAGCCAGATACAAAATCATTGACTAAGACAAGGCAGGATATATCACCAATGTTTATGGTCCATCCACCTCAGTAGAGAAGCCAACTTTTTTGGAAAATCTGAGAAGCCTAAATGAAATAGTTCATAATGAAAAATGGATACTAGGTGGAGACTTTAACATTATTTTCTCCCTAGTTGAGAAAAGAGGTGACATCTGCAGACTAAACAATGATAGTGAAGGCTTGTAGAACCTCATCGAAGCCCTTTCCTTAGTATATCTGGAGAATATAAATGGTCACTTCACATGGTCCAATCAACGTTTTGGTCCTTAATAGATTGCTTGCCATCTAGACAAATTTATGATTTCAGAAAACTTAATGTTGGAAGGCCATGTCTCATAATCCAACATTCTCACGGTGGTGCACTCTGATCATTGGTTCATATAGCTCTGGATAGATATAGCTAGTATCCTCAAAACAAACCCGTTCAGATTCGAGAAATTATGGCTTTCACATCCAGATTTCCAATAGAACTCACAAAATGGTGGGTAGAAGCAGTCATTTCACATGGAACTCTGATATGCAAATTCCAACCGAAATCAAAAAACTTGAAATTGAAGCTCAAGGAATGGAATAAGAACACTTTTGGTAACATCTTTCAAGCACAAAGAGACCTCTAACAATAAATGAAAACCATACGACAAACTATCATATCGTAGGGCTCCACATAACAACTACAAAAGGAGGAGGAGCGACTTAAACAACAACTTGAGGAAAGATATGCCCAAGAGGAAATCCTCTAGCGACAAAAATCATGAATCCAATGGCTCAAAGAAGGAGAGAAAAACATAAAATTCTTTCAATGCTCCATGATCCAACTTAGGTATCTAAACCACATTATCGTGATGGAAAATGTGTAAGGTTAGATCCTTCTAGCGCACTTAGATATTGAAACGGAACTCACCTCCTATTATGAGGACCTTCTTTTAAAGCCATGTCCAGATCGCTCAGAGGCCATCAAAAAAATCACTAGACACATTCCCTTCTTAATATTTGTAGATCAAAACATGACTCTCCTCATGTCAACATCTTTGGTGGAAGTAGATTGGGTCATAAAGGAAATGCCTACAGGTAAATCCTTGGGTTCAAATGGGTTTACCATTGACTTCTTTCACAATTGTTGGCATATAGTTCGAGAGGAAGTTTGTCAGTTGATTGAAGATTATCGTCACTTTGGAGAGGTGTTCCCTGCACTCAACATTGCCTTTATTACTCTCATCCCCAAAGAGGAACAAGTCACATAGCCTAAGCAGTTTTTCCCAAACGCGCTTTGTAACGTCATCTCCAAAATCCTGACCGAGGTAATCTCTCTCATACTCAAACCCTTCCTTCCTTTTATTATTTCTCACGAACACACTAACTATGTAGAGGGACGACAAATCTTGGATAATGTTATTCTAGCCCATGAAATTATCCACTCTTTAAAAACTTCAAGGACCCCATGTATGCTCATTAAGTTATACTTGATCTCCAAATCCTTTGACAAACTCAGTTGGAAATATATGCGATCCCTCCTCTTTTCTTTTGGGTTCTGTGAAGAATGGGTCAACTAGATAATGAAGTTAACTTATCCAGCCTTCTTTTTTATCCTTGTGAACGGTGTCCCCTCCAAGCCTTTCTCTCCATATCACGACATCTGCCAAGGTGACCCCTTATCCCTATTTCTCTTTATCATAATGGTTGAGGGGCTTTGTAGATATATCAAATCAAGAATGGTAGACGACTCCCTCAAGAACCTTTCCTTGCATGGCATAACCCCCCCGGCCCATCTGCCATAGTTAGTTTGTGGATGACACAATGACGATGGGATTTTGCATCATCTAAGAAGCTCAATGTTTATTGGGGATCCTGAATGACTTCAACACTACCTCTGGCACTTCCATCAACTCTAAAAAATCTCAAATCTTCTTTTTCAATACCCCCAACCCATTCAATCCCATATATCTCATATTCTTGGCTTCAACGGGAGTTCCCTTTTGTCCAAATATCTTGGCATCTCTCTCATTGACAATGCTCTTATAAACAACTCTTGGTAAAATCTTCTTGATGCTCTAAATAAAAGATTAAGTTCCTGGAATTTTCACACTTTAAACCCGGTTGGTCACCTCACCCTTTTGAAATCTATCCTACAATTTATTCCCTTATATGGCTTCTCTGCCTTGGTTGCTCCCAATTATATTCTCAAAATAATTAAGAATATCTAAAAAAAGTTCTTATGGCATGATACTTAATATGATGAAAAATTTGCTCTTATGAGTTGGGAGATACTATGTAAACCAAAATTGGCAAGAGGCCTTTGCCTCAAAGATCCTTAGTTGCTCAATTTGATCCTTGGAGCCAATGTCTGGTGGAGGTGGCCCAAAAATCCGAATGACCTTTGGGCCAAGTTCTTGAGGTGTAGATATGCATACACAGTGGTAGAGCATCAACTTATATGATGGAATGATCAAATAGAGGGCTCCCTAATATGGAATGTTGGCATGCAGAATAAATCTATTATTCGACAACATGCATTCTGGGAAAATAGAGATGGAAAGGAGGCCTTATTCTGGATGGACTCCTGGCAGCAGTTGTCAGCCCTGAACCAATATGATCATCTGTTGGAGATCCAAAATAACCTCAATCTTGAGCACTTCAAAATCGTTGATAACTACAGGAAGCTTGACACCCCAACCTCACGTTGGAGAACTTAGATAACTACTCACACAAATCTCAATCTCTCGGAAGAAATCAATCTAACAACTTGACAAGAAGAGGTCAGTAGAAGGAAAATCAGAATAAATCTTGGTCCACATATCCTCAGATGGGGTTATTCAACAAAAGGGACATTCTCAATCAAAGAGGCATATGGATTGAAAGCATCCTTTCATCTTCTGCCCAAAGAAAATATCTGGTGCGACATTTGGAAGATAAACCATTGGCCGAAGGTCAACACTTTTTTATGGATGGTTTCTCACCATTGTATTCTCACATGGGATCATCTTAAAAGAAGAGGCTTCATAGGACCTTCAGTTTCCCCTTTGTGCCAACAGTTCGAGGAAACAATGGAACACCTCCTCAACCAATTCTCCTTCAACTCCCACATTTGGGACTATGCGGCCCAAATAATGCGCACTTTGGATAGACATGGGGACAACCTATAAAATACTCTATTGAGATGGAGAACTCAAGCTTTCAAAAACCCCACTCTAAATCGAATTTGGCAACTTTTTCATGGTTTCATTCTTTGGCAACTTTGGAAGGAGTGAAACAGGAGAATCTTCCTATCCACCCAGATGCATTGGGAGAAAATTTGGAGCAAAATACAAGATTGCATCTCAAAAATGATCTAAATTTCAAAGTGGACAGAAGAAGATCCCAAATGTGACACGTGGGAACAACCCATTCTCCAAAATTGGAACCTTTTCCTCTCTCTAGCTCTGACCACTCAGATCACTCGCACAACCTCCATTGTTAGTCCTTTTTCTTGGCAAAGACCTAGTACGAGATTTGTTAAGCTAAACTTTGATGGAGCTTCTAAAGGAAATCCAAGACCTTCCAAGCATGGTGCAGTCTTCAGGGATGACAATGGGTTAATTCTCCACATTTTAGTTGGTAGTTTAGGTAATGACACCAACAACGTCGCCGAGCTATGGGCTCTTATCAAAGGCATCCAAACTGCCATCTCCCTTGGATATCACAAGTTAATTCTAGAAGGTGATTCACATGTTATTTTATCTCTTCTAACACGTCCCATCAATGGATAAAAGCCAACAATAGTCTCCCCCAGCTGACGTCTTATTAGCAACCTTGAACTCCTCAATTCCCTCCTCCTCAACAACATTGTTCTCATCCACTCACATGTACATGTTGATCATCTCAATTTCCCGCTCTATGGGATCAATTTATTTTTTTAATCAAATTAATTTCTAGACCATAGTGTAGCCTTCGATCTCAGCTTCTCCACACATTTTTTGGATCGGAAATCCAAGTTTGTATACTCAAGATATGCAAGTTTAAAGTTTAAGTGAAAAATGACACCTCTTCCATGTGGAATAAAGCTAATTTCTTAGAGACGTATCCAAATTTTCGGATCCAAGACCCTAGTTTTCTTCAATTTTTGGGCCTAAGACCCTTAAAAATCTTCATGTGTTGGGTTCAACACCTTTATAAATCTTCTATTTTATCAATTCGCTGGCATCCGACATACTCATCCCATACTTACAATTTTTCTTCTCTTAATCCACCTTCCTTATCCCTTACTTCCCCCAATCCATACTTAATTTTATTTTAAATTGTGACGGAGGAGGACTCACTCAACATATCCCCTTAAATCTCTCATACTTTCTCACCCTTCCACGCTCCCCTCATTTCTCACCCCCTCACTTTCACTCCCCTCAGAATACAACCTCCCCTCTCTCCATTTCCTCACCCCTCATCCCCACCCATTTCACACTTAATATTTATTTGAGTTATGGCAATCCTCTCTCTCCATTTTCTCACCCCTCATTCCTCACCCATTCCATACTTAATATTTATTTGAATTATGGCAGTCGGTCGACTCACCATAACACAACTCACTCCCTCCCCCTCACTTCCCAACCCGCTCACCTCCCTGCCCCCTCACCTCACCCTACCCTACCCTACGTCACCCCCCTCATCTCCACCACCTACAAACTACCCCCTTTACCTCACCTATCTCGACTCTCCCACTACCCACATTTTCCCTCACTCATCTTCGCCACCTACAAATTAACCCCCCTCACTCCCCCCTTTTTTATACTGTCGTTCCTCACACTTATTTCCTCTCCATTAAACATTACTTACTATTATTTTATTTACTCACCTTTAATTTTATTATTATTTTAATAACTTACACTTTATCATTATTTTAAAATTTTCATATTTTATCTCTCCACGTGGAAATTAAGTATTGTTGCACCATTAATCAATCGGATTTCAACCAATCAAGTGATAACACATGGTAAGCTAAGGATCATGCCACATGGCAGCCAATTAATGGATGACATGGAAATTTCATCAACCTATGAGATCATGCCACATGGTGTAATTTATTAGAGACACTCGGTAACATATAGATCGCTGACTCATCAATGACTTGGCACAAGTCGAATTTATTTAAGGAAGGACGAAATTTAATCCAAGGGCCCAGATTTGCCAATGAATTTTGATCAACGGTGGCTGAGTGTTAATCTTTCGAAGGCCATAACTTGAGATTCGAGTGTCGGAATCATGCAAACTTTATACCATTAGAAAGGTATTTTGGCATAGAAGATGATGGTATTGGTTTTAAAGGCTGAAGGTTGCTACATTTTTTCCATAAATTAAAATATCAGTGAGCTGCATTTTTAATGGGCTTACATGACAACACAAATTCACAAGCTCATATCTTGAGATCCGGGCGACGGATTTGGGAAAATTTTATATCATTGGAAATATAAGACAATGGAGATAACATTAGAAGTGGTTTCAAGGGCTGAAAAGATCCACATCTTAAAGGAGGGAGCAAATTAAAAAATTATTTGAAATAAAAGTTTATTTAAAAAACAATTATTTAAATATTTTTGGGGCCCACTTTAAAGCACGAATATCAATGACTTCAAGTCATTAATGAGACTCCAATGTTGTATTAATTAAAGTGATTTACTAAAAAAGAAAAAGGAATTCAAAGAGAAAAAGGAAAAACCCAAACTACTCAAGTAGTTAGAAGAGCATTTCTTTTAAAAAAGGAAAAGAGAGACTTCGTGAGTTCCAAAATTCAATGTTGACATGGCATTCAAAGGAGCAAGAGAGAGACATACCAACCATCATTATGTGATCAATATTTTGATCAGAAAACAAATACTTTCATTATTCTCCATTATTTTCTTCTTCTACATTGTTTTCTCAAAGCTTTGTGTTTGTATTCTTGAAACAATCATGGGGCTGAGTTCTCAAGTATTTTTCTTGTAATCTTCCAAGACTTTTCATATATGATCATGGAGCATTTGCAACCATATATGTGACTGTCAAATGGATTTTGTATATTGTTGGATATATTTAATGAGAAATACTCCACAAAGAATTACTTCATGGTTCATCTTGACTGTATCTTGTAACTTTAAGTTTTAAGTATGAGATATTTGAGGTTGACCTATCAAATCCCCTTCCATTTTAACTGCAATACTCTTTTAAAAATCTTTGAGATGATAAAAAATATTCTCTCTTTAATCTTCTAAAGAGATATGAATGTATCTATAGAGGATTGTATATGTGGCGTTGAGTATTTATATTTTCTAATATTGAAGCTCCTCTTCAATCTTTTATTTGTAAAGAACTTCTTATTGCACATAAAGATCATATTGGGTTATTGAAGAACCATTTTCATATAAATCCAAGCAATAAAGATTCGGGGTTTGCTACCTAGCACTCTCCCTAATCCAAGATATTCAAATATATTTATCCAAAGAGGAGAACCACCTCTCTGTTGGGTATGTGTTATATTATTTGCCTCGAGAAACGTGTCAATTTTTTTACCTCATCTTTTGTGTTGCCTCGATTTTTGTGTCCATTGTTGGGTGGTTTTTCGGCACATGGTTTTTGTCGATGGTTTTCTATTTCCAGTTAAGGAATTAGGATTGTTGACTAATCCATGTCATTGGGTTAGGGTTTTAATTGTCGATGGCTCCTATATGTATATTTTATTGTAAACAATGTAATACAATGAATGAATATAGAATATGTTGGTTTTACCAGTTTGGATTTCCAGGGGAAAAATCTCCGTGTAATGTGTGTATTTGCCTCTGTATCTTTTTTGTTCTTTTATTGAAAATCTGTTAGCAGTAAAATATTGTACAAGGTTAAAATCTCATTTGGTATCAGATCTTTGCCAACTTCAGGGGTACACCTTTGTGGTCAAGGGTTTGGCTCAAGACTGTGATAAGCCTTGTTACAGTGGGAGATCTGTGGTATTGATTTTTCAGGTGAAAAGAAATGGTGAGCAGTTTGAAAATGGAGATCAAGAAGTTTAATGGGAAAAGTTTTGAGTTGTGGAAGCTCAAGATGGAAGATATGTTGGTGGACAGAGACCAGCGGATCGCGGTGGATCCAGGTACTGCACCTACAGGAACTTCAACAGATGACTGAAAAAGTTGGATCAGAAAGTGAAGAGCACAATCCGACTATGTCTCTCAGATTCAGTATTACTGAATGTGTCAGAGGAAGCCACAACCAAAGATTTATGGGATAAGTTGGGAAAATTGTATCAGTCTAAGTCCCTAGTAAATAAATTGTTCAGGAGAAAGACATTGTATAACCTGAGGATGAGAGATCGAGACTCAGTGGAAAAGCATTTGAACACCTCCAATAATGTGGTAAGTCGGTTAGTATATGTTGAGATTAAAATTTCAGATCATGAAGACAAGTGTATCAATTTACTGTGCTCTTTACCAGACTCGTGGGATATTCTTTTTGTGGCCATAGGTAGTAATACAACTACCTTGAAGTTTGATGAAATGGTTGTTGAGGAAAAGGTATAGAAAACCTTACTCGAGCATTTTCATATCTTGCCTGGCTAAGATAAGATAGTTGGGAATGTCACATGGGGTTTATAGCCTCAAAGACAATCGCTTAATCCACAAGTATTAAGTACAAAGGATCAAGGTTGAATTTTATGTGTTGTGTATAACAATGCAAAAGAAGTAAACTTAAACGAAGTTACAAGAATGTGTACATAAATTATACAAATGTATACGTGGAGATAAAATCAAAAGAATGAACCATATCATTAAAACACATGTGTGAGACTGAAACAGTAATCTAATTTTTCATTTATTTCATTCTAATATACAAAACTAAGTTCTCTCTACAAACCCTTGTGAGGGTAGGGACCAAAATCAAATTTAGAGGCCTTCGATGGGCACCATACAAAAAGACTCTGACAATCAAGAAGAAAACTGAAGCTAAATATCCAGATCAACTTACCACAAAATGTTGTCACTTGACTCTACAAGATATTCTTTATCAATCATGAAACTCAATTCATTCGCAAACAAAAATACACAGACTGCCAAAGATAAATCATACACCTTTAAAACAAGTTGTTGAAATATGTGATTCGGTTTTTGAATCTTGCTGCCTTCAATAAGACCCTCTTGTTATCAAGAGGATTAAGCTTTCTACTAAACTCATAATGAATGAAAGTTAAAAGTATCTCACTAGTATAGAGCAAACCTTATGGTTGTAGTTCTCCTTCTATTCTCTTCCTTGTCTCTTCATCTCATTGAGCTTTTATTCCTTCTCAATAAGTTAGGGTAGTTCAACTACCTTCCTTTAGTTAAGTCAAATTAGCTTAACTGATTAGTTTGAGACAAATAAATAATAATAATATATAAATAAGGGTCTTAAATAATAACTAAATAGGTGGGACCCTTGTGACTCCCAATTATTTCCTTTTATAATCATCAAGACATGAAAAATAAAAAACAATCATTAAATTTCAGATATATCCTCCTTGTAACTCCCTGTAATGTCCCCACTTTGGGACATCATTACATTACAGAGGGTTATGATGACCAGAGTAGCCAGATGGAGGTTATAGCGAGTACATAGATTATAGAGAGGCATTTTGGGGTCTGGCTTGCATCGCTCATCCCATTTCATCATTATGATCCATTCCGCATAGGTTGGCTTTGGTTCCATTGCATTCTGACAATTTCCATGATTTTGAGTATTTTGAGCTATAAGTTAATTAAATTCACTTAAGAGGTCATTTTGGGCACAATACTTGGAGCAACCTCTCAGTGTAATAGCTCATTGGAATCGGGAGGAACAGGACTACAAGATGGGATGATGAGAAGTGACTTTTAGTGGTCAGGGAAGCCACTAGGAGAGAAAAGGCGTGTTTCAAAGGTAAAAAGGTTAATTAATTAATTAAAGTGATTTAATTAATTAATTAATAATTAAAAAAGAAAAGTCACTTTGGAGAGACAAGGGGATGCAAGAAGTATAAATAAGAGGCAAGGGCCTCTATTCATTCATTCATGTATGTTTATCTTTTGGATATTTGGCTTCTAGCTAGAGGGCCCATCTCTTGGGGGTTTTGAGGGTTTTGACTTAACAAACCCTGGAGGATGATTCAGTGGTGAAAGATTCCACCTAGCTTATCCCAAGCTTGGTCTCGGAGATGCAATACTCTCCCACGCCATTCTAGTTCTATATCTACTCAGTTGTAGGAGGATTCTACATAAGTTGCAGGTGCAGAGAGAGAGAGGGCACACTAGTTGTGGTTTCCAGCAAGAAGGGCACACCATCCATTGAGGGAGGATTCGTTCTAGCTGAGGAGAAGAGCTTTTGGGAATTCCAGGTATTGGGTTTTCCTTCCAGGTACCATAGCGCCATTATTGGATGTTTTCGGAGGTATTCTTATGGTGGATTGATTTGCATTGAGAGAGGGACGATTTCCCTAAGAGGAGGGCGCATCATTCCGTGGAGGGTTGCTAGATATAAGGGTCTAGCAAGTATTTTTCCTAGTTGAGTACTTGGGTTTTCATTGTCGTTCCCCGATCTACCATTCTAGTGGATTAGTGGAGATATTGGAGGTCTCTAGGAGAGAGGTCGAATTATCTAGGGGTTCAGGCATCCAGGGGGGCGCACCATTCCTTGGAGGAGATTCAGATCCATAGGGTTTGAGAGGGATCTTAGATATTTGAGCACCTGGGTTGTTATTGCAGTGACTCGATCTACTCTTCCACTCATTTTGGACTCATTTGGAGGCTACCTTCAGTTGGGCCGAATTATTGAGGAGCTTTAGCATTCCAGTAGGGCGTGGCATCTTCCAACTTGAGGGTTTAACATTTCTTACTGTCCAGATCTACTCTTGAATTGGTCTTCAATGAGTATTCGACCTTGGGAGGATTTTGGCATCTTCTATTTGTGCATTTTTTAGCAGCTCTTATCTTCCATTGTCTTTATTGGAGCCATCTAATGTGCATTCCAGATTGGCATCTCATTATATCATGTTCTTGCTATCTATTTATGAATAAAGATCAGATCTGTAGTGTTTTGGCTTGTCTATCATCTTATTGATCTTGCATATGGTTGAGGTATGTTCCATGATTGTATCTCCTTATTTATTACTGCAAACACACATACAACACATCAGAAAACCCTAAGGGTAACTGTAAGCAAAGTGTTTGACAAAATACCACAACCAGAAAAGTTTTAAAAGACACCCAAAACGGTGATGTTCTTGGCATAATGGCTTGGGAACATTACACTTCCATTTTCAAAATTATGACCAAATATTTTAAATATCAACCCAATTTAATACGATCATATCCAAAAAGTATTATCTCCATGTTGTCCCAAAAAGAATGTCTAAAAATATGCTTGTTGTCCAAAACTTTATCAAAGTAAAAATATTGTCTTCAACATATAAAAAAACATTAGTCATCATCAAAATCCATATTTTCTATGAGATACATTAGGACTCTTCTCACTGTTGTNGAAGTATAAATAAGAGGCAAGGGCCTCTATTCATTCATTCATGTATGTTTATCTTTTGGATATTTGGCTTCTAGCTAGAGGGCCCATCTCTTGGGGGTTTTGAGGGTTTTGACTTAACAAACCCTGGAGGATGATTCAGTGGTGAAAGATTCCACCTAGCTTATCCCAAGCTTGGTCTCGGAGATGCAATACTCTCCCACGCCATTCTAGTTCTATATCTACTCAGTTGTAGGAGGATTCTACATAAGTTGCAGGTGCAGAGAGAGAGAGGGCACACTAGTTGTGGTTTCCAGCAAGAAGGGCACACCATCCATTGAGGGAGGATTCGTTCTAGCTGAGGAGAAGAGCTTTTGGGAATTCCAGGTATTGGGTTTTCCTTCCAGGTACCATAGCGCCATTATTGGATGTTTTCGGAGGTATTCTTATGGTGGATTGATTTGCATTGAGAGAGGGACGATTTCCCTAAGAGGAGGGCGCATCATTCCGTGGAGGGTTGCTAGATATAAGGGTCTAGCAAGTATTTTTCCTAGTTGAGTACTTGGGTTTTCATTGTCGTTCCCCGATCTACCATTCTAGTGGATTAGTGGAGATATTGGAGGTCTCTAGGAGAGAGGTCGAATTATCTAGGGGTTCAGGCATCCAGGGGGGCGCACCATTCCTTGGAGGAGATTCAGATCCATAGGGTTTGAGAGGGATCTTAGATATTTGAGCACCTGGGTTGTTATTGCAGTGACTCGATCTACTCTTCCACTCATTTTGGACTCATTTGGAGGCTACCTTCAGTTGGGCCGAATTATTGAGGAGCTTTAGCATTCCAGTAGGGCGTGGCATCTTCCAACTTGAGGGTTTAACATTTCTTACTGTCCAGATCTACTCTTGAATTGGTCTTCAATGAGTATTCGACCTTGGGAGGATTTTGGCATCTTCTATTTGTGCATTTTTTAGCAGCTCTTATCTTCCATTGTCTTTATTGGAGCCATCTAATGTGCATTCCAGATTGGCATCTCATTATATCATGTTCTTGCTATCTATTTATGAATAAAGATCAGATCTGTAGTGTTTTGGCTTGTCTATCATCTTATTGATCTTGCATATGGTTGAGGTATGTTCCATGATTGTATCTCCTTATTTATTACTGCAAACACACATACAACACATCAGAAAACCCTAAGGGTAACTGTAAGCAAAGTGTTTGACAAAATACCACAACCAGAAAAGTTTTAAAAGACACCCAAAACGGTGATGTTCTTGGCATAATGGCTTGGGAACATTACACTTCCATTTTCAAAATTATGACCAAATATTTTAAATATCAACCCAATTTAATACGATCATATCCAAAAAGTATTATCTCCATGTTGTCCCAAAAAGAATGTCTAAAAATATGCTTGTTGTCCAAAACTTTATCAAAGTAAAAATATTGTCTTCAACATATAAAAAAACATTAGTCATCATCAAAATCCATATTTTCTATGAGATACATTAGGACTCTTCTCACTGTTGTTCCCTTTTGATTTTTCAGTGGCAGCCTTTGACTGGTTAGAGCCTTGAGGTTGAACTGCACTAATAACATGAGAAAAATCATCCTTAAGATGAAGGTGAGAGGAGGTTGATTTGGCAGATTCCTTGGATGAGCTGGAGTGAGTGGCTATTTATTTTCCCTTGTCCTACACAGGCTCGGGGACATCGACTTGAAATCATTTACTGACATGTGATGACTGAACGGGTGAGACAACATGGGTGACTTAGGCATTTGGATTAATCAGTGGTGGTGGTGGTGGTGGTAAAAGAAATGATGGAGTGGGCCAATCGTGGTGGTGAACAACAGACTACTGGATAATCTCTTGCCAACCATCGTTGGCGAGCAGTTCTGGTCGCATTGACACATGAGGAAGGACTCAAACACCAGATATATTTTGATGTACTTGGAAGGGAGGTCTTTCTAGTCGAGGTTGGAGGATCCCTTGGCCTACTAGGTTGAAGAAACCATCTTGGAAAAGATGGTTCAATTCCTGGGGGTCAGCATCAAAATGTATGGAGAATCGAGGTCTTCGATGAACCCTCTACCAATTTCCCCTGCCTCTGTTACCTCTGCCATTATTGCCTCTGCTGGAAAATCTCATCCTGAAGCAATGTTCCAATTAGTTATGAAAACTCTCGACGTCTCATGCATCGACCCTACCTAAATAAAATCAAAGGTTGGCTCTATCATTCTCAATAGAATTGCATACAATCAATCCATTCATCATAATACTCAAATCAATAATTAATTACTATTGAACAGGGAATGAGAGGGTTATTGGGAATATGGGTGGTTGGAAATGAACGAAAAAGTGGTAGCATGGACGGGGACCACCATTGGATACTTTTCAAGCAACATCAAAACAATACTTCCATTTCCAATTTAAACACCAATCACTCCCATTTATTTTTTATTATTTCTTTTGAAATGTCATTTACAATAACAGAACATGGAATTAAAATGAATCTAGGAAGATGGTGGGCTTGTAAGGAGCGAAAAATGATATAATGAACAGGAAATGAAATGGATATTGTTCAATTAAATAATCTAACATTTAATCTTTAGAAATGACATACCCTTAATTGCCAAAAACATTTTAAACTTTAGGTAATATCAAAATTGAAGACATAGTATCTTCCATACCAAACCCAAAGCGGAGCTCCATAACTGTTAAACTCAGCCAGTTAATTCATATATTTTCTTATTTTATGTTTGATCGAACAACAACACAACTTATATGCAGATTGTTCATAATTCCAACTATCCATCTTCATATACAAAGCATTTAGAGGAGACATGAGGAGGTTGGGAAAAAGAACACGCCATTGAACTTTTAACATTTACATCAACCAAATTAAATTTATGTACGATAGACTAGGTTTGAGACCATTTATTTAATTAGTTGGTTCCTTTCTCTTTTTCCCAAAATCAAATGACTCCTAACATCACCAAGCGGAAACAACTATAACGAATTTCTTCCCACGATATAATTTATTTCTTTCATTTGCAGAGTTATTTTCGTATGATGGAGCATCAACAAAGTTATTCCAATAATTAAAACAGGCTACACTCAGCGAGCAATGAAGTGCAATATAGGCCAACAATTACTCAACATACGAGGCTGACATCTACTTCCATATATTCTATGTGACATGTCGGGTTGAAACCCTAGTATTCTTTTCTTTTATTCACTAAAAACGACCAAAACTCTCACATGTAGTCAACCAATGAACCAAGCAACAAATCTCTCTATTGTCAGGTAGACATACAAACATTTTGAAACCCAAGTGCAATTTACATCAGTCGCGACAAGGGAGAACAATGTCTGATCAGTCAGGTGAGTGAGACAAATCAGCAAGCAGAGTTTGTAACATGAAACCAAAATCTCCAACAAGATTTGACATAGTCGCTTCCAAGGTGGTCGCGAGGTAAAAACCCAATTTTGCATTCATTCAAACTGTGGAATGGCATTTCGATAGGGCCACAACTCTCTCTCGAATGGAGAAGGAGGTAAGAATAACCACAAAAAGAACTTAGAACTCGATTGTCCCTTTTTTTTATTCATCATAAAAAAAAACTTCCAGAATTCTATCTCGGGACGTGGGTGATAACAAATAAAAATTGTCACAACTCTATCAGCAACAAAGAGCAATAATAAACAGTAATCCAACCCATCGCAACCATAACTGAATACTTTCAACATCAAGGAGCATTAAAACAAATTCCAATTTGCAATGCCAACCAATATCATTTGCACAGACATAATACACATCCAACCACCATATCTTTCTGAAAGTAAGCACTCTGCATACGAATTCAAAGAGACAACATAAAGATTATATCCAGAGTGAGGCTAGAATGATAAATGGAAGGGAGAGATTCACCATACATGTGAGGAAAGAACTGAAAAGAACCAAATACCACCATTATTCTCCAACTGTCAAGCAAAACAGAGGCAAACTAACTAGAGCAACCAAATGTGCGACAAGGTGAAGGTGGTGAGATTGAGGTAGGGGTAAGAACGACATGCAGTAAATGTACGTCACTTCTCCACCCTCCCATTAATTGCCATAAACCATAGCGAGGGTGGAATACATTCAAAGCCCCAATAATCACATTAATCAACGATACAAATCAAACATGTCACTTCCATATTGAAACGAAAACCCTCGTTTAGCAAAGTTTAATACCAACACCATATTATATGACCCATTTTAAATTGTAACAAGTCCCTTGTTTGCAAGGATTGAATTGACTTCAAACAATTGCATAAACATAAATATTATCCACCAAATATAACCAACACCATGAATGTAATATACCATGAGTGCAACAAGATATAACCAAAGTGAGTGTGAGTCGAAATCCGAATTCAAATCATATTCCAAAGCAAATGTATAAGAGTTATAACCTAATGCTTGTCACTTTCTTTAGAATTTTAAATTACCAACCCTTATCATCATTGATTGCATGCAATAATTTGTTTGAATTCTTGTATTTTCTCAACTGTAATATGCTTCGTAAAGTAGTCATGAGTGTAATTCGGAGAAGTGTTTCTTTTTCACCATGATATACAAGGGGTCCCACCTATCTAGCATATTTTTAACTATATATATATATATATATATATATATAGCCATTGCAACCCATTCGCGGGCAGGGGTATTACGTTGCGCTTCTGGGTGTCAACAAACTGGCGACTCCACAGGGAAATCTGTTTCTAATAGATTCAGAACTCAGTATGTTTGGTTTCACAGACCAGTAGATGATAGAAAAAATTATTGAAGAATAGCTATGCAACAAGGGAAAAAAGTGGTTTAAGGGAAATAAGGAGATGGGATTTTGGGAAAAACTTATGGAAAGTGTTACGTATGAGGGGGTTTGGTCCTGTATGCATAACATTCGAACAATATGTAACATATAATAGTTCTTAAATATTTTAAGGAGAACTTCCTGGTATGCTCTTTGAATCTCGAGATGGAAGAAAGAAAGGGAAAGCATAAATAGGGAAGAATGCAAAATCAACTATCCTACAACAGAGTTGAAAGAAAAAAACAATTTCAGTGATGTCTGAAAGGAGGACATCATGACAAATGTGTTTACCTTATTTATTATTGATCAACAATACTTATAGAATGACATTGTTATGGAAAAACTAATCCAGACTTTATTTCTAATAAATTAAAAAGACAAAACAACAAAAATTTAAAAAGTCAACAAACCAAAGTAAAAAAGAAACAGTAAAACAAAAGATTATATACAGAAATAATTTTAAACAAGCATTGATAATTAGGTTGGTTCCATGTAATATTTCAAGTGGGAACCATTAGTGCTATAAGAGAACAATCGCTCTTCCAAATCCTTTAGAAGGTATGAGTTTGCACCTAGGATAAAAGCGATTTTGAAAGGACCTAGAAATAGTTTCTGGAACTTTGAGTGTCTTCCTCTCTCAGCATGAGCTGAGTCCCATAATAAGACTTCCTCGTCAATCTTTAATTCAACGACTTTTGCTTGTACGTTAAAATACTTTTTTATAGTTTGTTGCCTTCTCTTTATGTTATCTAAGGAAAAATTCCTTTGTTCTTCCAGGGCTAACAATGCATTTATCCTTTGGGGAACATTGGAAGAATTTCATTCTTCAATATGTAACATCAGTCATAAGGAGGAAAGCTTCAGCTTAGTAGGCATAATAGCCTCTTGGCCATATGTTAGCTGAAAAGGAGTACAACCTGTGCTTGCCTTGGTGGTAGTGCGATCTGCCCAAAGAGCGTAAGTGAGAAGTGTGTGCCGCCGACGAGGTTTATCCTCTATGGTCCTCTTGATGATCCTAACCAGGTTCTTGTTAGTGAACTCAACTTACCTATTTCATTGGGGGTAATAGGCTGATGAAGTGAAATGTTTGACCCATCATTTAACCAGAAATTGAGTTAACTTTGCATAAATGAAGGTTGGTTCATTATCCGTAATGATCTCTAATGTAATGCCAAATATGGAAAAGATATTAGTTTCTAGGAAATAAATTACTTGCTCATCCTGTGCATGTTTAAGAGGGACAACCTCAGTCCACTTAGTAAAGTAGTATGTGGTTGTCAAAATAAAATATGCCCTACGTAAGATGGAGGATTAATAGGACCAATAAAGTCTAGGCCCCATTTAGAAAAAGGGAAATGCGGGAGGATAGGTTGTAAAGGCATGGCAACAAGACATTCTTTCCCAACAAACTTTTGGCATTTATCATGAGATCTTGCGAATTTGTAGGAATCTCGAAATATCGAAGGCCGGTAGTAACCATTTCTTATGATTTTAAAGGCAATAACTTTAGCAGAAAAATGGCCACCAATGTGAATGACAGAAATTGATGATCCATGAATTTCCTGTAGCAATTTATGTGCTTCTTCATCATTCACACATCTAAGTAATAAACCATCAGCAAACCTTCTAAACAAAAAGTATCCTAAGATTATATACCTAGAAGATTCGAGGCGGAGTCTCCTTATCTGGTGAGAATCCAAGTTATCTGGGCATTTTTTATGTTGCAAGTAATACACCAGATTTCTATACCAAGGATGTTCAACTATAGAAAGATTTTGATTTTCAATATAGAACAGAGCTGAAAGAGGATTATCCTAGTCGTCAAGTTCTTCACTTCGTTCAGGGTGCTAAGCTAAGTGAAGGGATAAGTCTCGTCCCTTGATCGTTTTTGAATTCATGATTGTTAAATCATGCTCCTGGATTTTGGCAAGCCAATGTTCAAGTTTCCCTGAAATATAAGTTTGTGAGAGAAGAAACTTGACAGCAGGCAAAGGGACTCTTACATGCGTATGTTTTCCTAAAATAAAGTGGCAAAATTTTTATATATCCTTAACAAGAGCAAAAGCATGCTTTTCAATATAAGAGTATTTGATTTCAGCATTTGATAAACTCTGGCTCATGTATGCTACAGGTTTTTCGTTGTTTTGGTCATCATCATGTAAGAGGATACCAGAAATTGCTTCCTCGCTGGCATTGGTATATATGATAAATCTTTCTCAAAATCCGGTTTCGCCAAAACCGGTGTGGAACTGATTTCTTTCTTAATCCTAATGAAAGCATTTTCGACTTCACCTGTCCAAGAAAAAGAACGATCTTGCTTCAAAAGATTATGAATTGGTTTAACCATGAAAACAAAATCGGGAACAAACCTACGGACAAAATTGATAATGTCCATGAAATCTTGCACTTCTTTCTTGGAGGTGGGGGCAGGAAGGTTCAGAATCACATAAATTATTTCGGGATCAATGCTTATTCCTAAATCAGAAACAATATGACTGAGGAGATTGCTCTTCGTGACACCAAAAATAGACTTGGAAGGATTTAAAGAATTGCCAAATTTTCTACAACACATGAGAACTTTTCTAAGATGACCAAAATGATCCAACCGGTTCTTTGAATAGACAGTCAAATCATCAAGATAGACTTCGATAATTTTACCAATCAAATCATCAAAAGTTATATGCATAACTCTTTGAAAGGTGGCACCTGCATTAGACATGACAAAAGGCATATGTTCATAAGAAAATGTGCCCCGACGTGTAGTAAATGTGGTTTTATATTTATCAGTCCTCTTTACCTTGATTTGATTATAGCAAAAAAAGCCATCAAGTAAGGACATCAAATGTCACCCTACAACTTGTTGTAAAATCATTTCCATATTAGGGAGAGAAAAATGATCTTTGACACTCGCTCTGTTCAATGCGCGGAAATCGACACATAGTCCGATTTGACCAGTAATCTTCTGAACAGGTGCCATATTTGAAACCCACTCATAATACTTAACTGGAAATATTATACCAGCTTTCAATGATTTTTCCAGCTCTTTCCTAATATTAGCTTTGAGTGCAGGGTTAATAGGTCTTTGTTTTTTTCCTAAATGGTTTTACCCTTTCCTTGATAGGAATGGCATGATGTATGAGAGCAGTGTCAAAACCATGAAGATTCTCGTATGACCATGCAAAAACATCTTTAAATTCACTGAGTAGTTCTGTGAATTTCGCTTTTTCTTCGTCAGAACATTGGGCACCTAGTTTAACAATATTTGAGATTCGGGTGTCCCAAGGTTCAATGAAATGGTATCACCCACTTTCCTTTTCGACTCCTCTTCCTTATGTGTCTCTTTGTTGCTTACATCACTTGAAAAAAATGAACTTTCGAGAGGAGTCAAGACTTTAGGAAATTTATCATCTTCAATGGATATGATTTCCTTGGGCTTAAATGGTTCATTTTGTATGAAAGAATAAATGTCTTCATCACTTGGGAACATCTGCCATGGTTCCATGTTATCAGGAATATGAGGACGATATAGAGATTGGAACGTACAAGCAGGTCGTTGAGGTAAAAGTTGTCAGGTAGGAGATGTTGCAAACACCGCTAACCGATCAACCATTGAATTGAGTTCTCGCTTAACATGAGTGATGTTAAATGATAAAAGGTTCAAAATGAGCATCCAAACAGCCTGGGTATAACGTTTAAGCAACTTATTGCTAGGTGAATAAATCTTACGTACAAGGTTCACAACAAGTTTGGAATCACCAAAGACTACAAGGTGGCCACAACCAAGGTTATATGCATTTTCAATGCCTAACAATAAGGCCTCAAACTCGATAACGTTGTTTGTGCAAGAAAATTCTAGCTTATAAGAAAAAATGTGGATTTTACCTATAGGAGAATATATAATAATGTCGGCTCCATTACCTTCGTTTGAGAAAGAGCCATCGAAATGCATGTGCCACATGCCATCGTCAAAATCAATTGGTTCAAGGATAGTGTCACACTCATAAGAAAAGATAGAGTATACTCCCAAATCTTCCTCAAGATAATTTACGTTAGGTTGGGGAACACTCTGTATGTATGGTGAAATTCTTCCTTCCATCAGGACTATAATGTTCTTTCCATTCCTAGCGACAGACAGATGTGTTCCGTCAAGCGAAAGATATCCACCCGTTAAGGCTTGCAGTCTCTTCCTAAAATAATTGAATAATTTCTTACTGACATATCAAATACCTGGATACTGAGGGTTGTTCTTATTTCAGGATGCACACACATAACTAAGGTTACATCTTTGATTTCACCTATAGTTGATTGTTGCAAACTGTTATAAGAGAGCATGCTTCTAGATTTTTCATTAGTGCATGATAAGCCAAGCTCTTCCATTGTAAATTTTGACATTACACTTGGACGAGACCCGCCATCAATTAGACAACAATGAGCTATTTTATGCATAATTTTTACATAAATATAAAAGGGGTATTTTATACAAGTTTCTTAAAATTATTTACACCTATTTTATTTACAGTTGAGTCCTCTTCTTTTGACTCTTCAAAAAGATTGGCTATAGTAGAAACTTTACCTTCCATAAAATTCTTGAGATGATTTTGTTGTTCATGGATGACAACCATGTCCAGAAGAGTAGCATCAGCCTTAATATTAGCCATTTGGTTAAGGATGTTGTATTTAAAAGAGGTAAGAGGGAAAGGTATTCCTTGGCTTTTCAGAACTCTGACAGTTTGTGTATCAGTACTCTAAGAAGACGTGCTTGGTGTGGAAGAAGTATGAGGAGGATCATATTTACCCTTGGCGGTGTAAGATTTGTTCCTAGTATTGATTATCATCACATCCTCTAGTTCAGCCCAATCTAGAACCGTGATGGTGGTATCATGCGTTTTGACAAAGATCTTATCTCTCACATTTTTCTTAACTTCACAACTACTTTCTTCATGATTTTCTTCACATAAGTTACACCAACTTCGAGACATAATGGCCTTTGGCTGAAAAATATTTTCATTAGTATTCCTAAAAGGCACTGAGGAATAAGAATATGTGACAGGGGTGGGCGAAGAAACACTTCCCTTCCGTTCGTAGGCTATCATCCTATTGTTCATATCTTGGAGGAGTTGTAGGAGGGCAAACATATATGTTTACTTGATCAAGTCCCCTTTAGGGAGACCTGTTATTTCAAGTTGCTCCTCATATTCTATACAAGTATGAAGAGTGAAACTAATATTGTCAATAGCCTTTTCTTCAAGTCTATGACGATAAGGGGAAGGTAGTGCATTATAATAATGCATAAAAGTGGCTTGGTTTTGCGAACGAGTTAGTTGAGGAATTTGATTATATAACTTGGTGAAGTGAAGGTTAAAAGACTTAATGGTTTCACCATATTTATAAGCGATATTGTTGTATTCCCTTAACTGCTTTGCCAGAATTTTGGACTGTCCATAAGTGGACTTGAACCAATAAACCAATTCTTCCCATGTGGAAAGAATTTTGGGAGGGAGATGAAAGAAATATGCCACAACTTTCCCTTTGAGGGAGTTGACAAATAGACGCATGCAAGTGTCATTATCGTTAGCCCCAATGTTATGACAAGTATTAGAAAATGCTACTAGGTGTTCATTGGTAGTAACAATATTATTTCCTGGGAACTTAGGAATATGCTCCTTAAACTTCGGTATTGGGTAAGTAGCGGGTGTCAGATTCAAGGGAGAAGAAACGTGCCATGGAGTGGTCATAGCATCTTCTTCGAACTAGAAAAGCCCATATTTCTTTATCACTTTAGTAGGATTAGTAGTGGATTGAACAGGGATTTGATGGTTGTATATACTACCAATTACTGACAAAGCAGAAGGTTGGGAGGAGGAGGCACCTTCGGTTCCACTACCACTGCCTGTAGATGTCATGTTGAAGGTAATAGGTATAGGTGATGAAGGTGAACTAGACGAATTAGACAAAGTTCTCCTTAGAGTACTTTCTTGGGTTGACAAAATGATTTTCCTTCTTCCTATTTCAAAAATAGGAGTGGTTTCAGGGGACAATCCTCTTTTTCTTCGAGAAATGTGAGGATTTGAGAACATGAAAAGAAAAACCAAGGATTTAGGAAAAGAGAGGTTATTTTTTATTTCTAGGCTGCCTTTTCCTGGCTTCCCAGCGTTCACGGATACCTATATCTCTTTCAACTACTTCCCAAGAGTGTTCAAGTTCAAAACGAGTACTAGAAGTTTCTAAAATAGTGTTGAATAAGGTCAATGCAATGCTAGTTTGGTTGTTAAGACCATTTCCAATATTGGGTTGTCTTATAACATGTACTGTCATGGAAAAAATTAGTCAAGGAGTATTTAAACAAAACAAAAAAAATTGAAGATAATCGTGAATACAATCCACGAGAGAGATATGGAAGATCTCCCTAGTATAGTTGCCAAATAAATGTTGAGGAAAAGGTATAGAAAACCTTACTCAAGCATTTTCAGATCTTGCCTGGCTAAGACAAGATAGTTGGGAACGTCACTCGGGGTTTATAGCCTCAAAGACAATCACTTAATCTACAATTATTAAGTACAAAGGATCAAGGTTGAATTTTATGTGTTATGTATAACAATGCAAAATAAGTAAACTTAAACAAAGTTACATGAATGTGTACATAAATTATACAAATGTATATGTGGAGATCAAAGCAAAAGAATGAACGAGATCATTAAAACACACGTGTGAGACTGAAATAGTAATCTAATCTTTCATTTATTTCATTATGAGATACAAAATTGAGTTCTCTCTACAAACCCCTGTGAGGGTAGGGACCAAAATCAAATTTAGAAGCCTTCGATGGGCACCATACAAAAAGACTCTGACAATCAAGAAGAAAACCAAAGCTAAAGATCTGGATCAGCTTGCCACAAAATGTTGTCACTTGACTCCACAAGATATTCTTCTTCAGTCATGAAACTCAATTCATGCGCAAACAAAAATACACAGACTGTCAAAGATAAATCATACACCTTTAAAACAAGTTGTTGAAATATGTGATTCGGTTTTTGAATCATGATGCCTTCAATAAGTCCTTGTTGTCATCAAGAGGATTAAGATTTCTAGTAAACTCATAATGAATGAAAGTTGAAAGTATCTCACTAGTATAGAGCAAACCTTATGGTTGTAGTTCTCCTTCTATTCTCTCCCTTGTCTCTTCATATAATTGAGCTTTTATTCCTCCTCAATAAGTTAGGGTAGTTCAACTACCTTTCTTTAGTTAAGTCAAATTAACTTAACTAATTATTTTGAGACAAATAAATAATAATAATATATAAATAAGGGTCTTAAATAATAACTAAATAGGTGGGACCCCTTGTGACTCACAATTATTTCCTTTTATAATCATCAAGACATGAAAAATAAAAATCAATCATTAAATTTCAAATATATCTTCCTTGTAACTCCCATTTTCAAAATTATGACCAAATATCTTAAATATCAGCCCAATATAATCTGATCATATCCAAAAAGTATTATCTCCACGTTGTCCCAAAAAGAATGTCTAAAAATATGCTTGTTCTCCAAAACTTTATCAAAGTAAAAATATTGTCTTCAACATATAAAACAACATTAATCATCATCAAAATCCATATTTGCTATGAGAGGCATTAGGCCTCTTCTCACTGCTATCCCCTTTTGATTTTTCAATGGCAGCCTTAGACTGGTTAGAGCCTTGAGGCTGAACTGCATTAATAACACAAGAATAAACATCCTTAAGATGAAGGCTAGAGGAAACCAATTTGGCAGATTCCTTGGATGAGATGGAGTGAGTGGCCATTTCTTTTCCCTTGTCCTGCAGAGCCTCGGGGACATTTGTTTTTAATCTTTTACTGGCATGTGATGACTGCATGGGTGAGACAACATGGGTGACTTGGGCATTTGGATTAATTAGTGGTGGAGATGGTGGTAAAGGCAATGATGCAGTGGGCCAACTGTGTTGGTGAACAACAGGCTGGTGGACAATCTCTTGCCAACCATCATTGGTGGGTAGTATTGGTCACATTGACACATGAGGAGGGACTCGGACACCAGAGATATTTTTATGTGCTTGGAAGGGAGTTCTTTCTGGTTGGGGCTAGAGGATCCCTTGGCCTACTAGGTTGAAGAAACCTGCTTGGAAAAGATGGTTCAATTCCTGGGGGTCAACATCAAAATGTATGGAGAATCGAGGTCTTCGATGACCCCTCTGCCAATTTTCCCTGCCTCTGTTACCTCTGCCATTATTTCTTCTACTGAAAAATCTCATCCTGAGGAATGCCCCAATTAGTTATGAAAACTCTCAATAGATCATGCATCAACCCTACCTAAATAAAATCAAAGGTTGGCTCAATCATTCTTAACAGAAGTGCATACAATCAATCCATTCATCATAATACTCAACTCAATAATTAATTGCCATTGAATAGGGAAAGAGAGGGTTATTGCGAAGATGAGGAGATGGTAATGAATGAAAAAATGGTAGCATGGATGAGGACCACCAACTGACATTGTTCAAGCAACATCAAAACAATACTTCCATTTCCAATTTAAACACTAGTCACTCCCATTTCTTTTTTATTATTTCTTTTGAAATGTCATTTACAGTAACAAAATAGGGAATTAAAATGAATCTGAGAAGATGGTGGGCTTGTAAGGAGCGAAAAATGATATACTGAATGGTTAATGAAATGGATAATGTTCCATTAAATAATCTAACATTTAATCTTTAGAAATGACATACCCTTAATTGCCAAAAACATTTTAAACTATAGGCAATATCAAAATTGAAGACACAATAACTTCCATACCAAACCCAAAGCGAAACTCCAGAACTGTTAAACTTAGCCAGTTAATTCATATCTTTTCTTCTTTTATGTTTGATCGAACAACAACACAACTTATATGCAGACTGTTCATAATTCCAACTATCCATGATCATATACAAAGCGTTTAGAGGAGACATGAGGAGGCCGAGAAAAAGAACATGCCATTGAAATTTTAACATTTACATCAACCAAATTAAATTTATGTACAATAGATTGGGTTCGAGACCCTTTATTTGATTAGCTAGTTGTTTTCCCTTTTTTTCCAAAAATCAAATGACTCATCACCGAGTGGAAACAACTATAATGAATTTCTTCCCACTGTATAATCTATTTCTTTCATTTGAAGAGTTATTTTCATATGATGGAGCATCAACAAAGTTATTCCATTAATTAAAACAGACTACACTCAACGAGCAATGAAGTGCAATACAGGCCAACAATTACTCAACATATGAGGCTGGCATCTACTTCCATATTTGTTATGTTGAAGGCTGGGTTGAAACCATGGTATTCTTTTCTTTTAATCACGAAAAATGACTAAAACTCCCGCAAGTAGTCAGCCAATGAACCAAGCAACAAATATCTCTACTGTCGGGTAGACATATAAACATTTCAAAACCTAAGTGTAATTTACATCAGTCATGACAGGGGAGAACAGTGTCTGAGCATTCAGGTGAGTGAGACAAATCGACAAGTAGGGTTTGTAACATGAAACCAAAATCTCCAACAAGGTTTGACACGGTCGCTTCCAAGGTGGCCACAAGGTAAAAACCCAATTATGCATTCATTCAAACTATGGAATGGAATTTCGACAGGGCCACAACTATCTCGTGAATGGAGCAAGATGTAAGAATAACCACAAAAAGAACCCAGAACCCTATTGTCCCTTTTTTTTATTGACCATAAAAAAAAAACTTCCTGAATTTTATCTCGAGATGTGGGTAATAACAAACAAAAATTGTCATCACTCTATCAGTAGCAAAGAGCAATAATAACCAGTCATCCACTCCATCGCAACCATAACCGAATACTTTCAACATTAAGGAGCGTTAAAAAAAATTCCAATTTGCAATGCCAACCAATGTCATTTGCACAGACAGAATACACATCCAACCACCATATCTTTCAGAAAGAAAGCACTCTGCATACGAATTCAAAGAGGCAACATAGAGATTTTATCCAGAGTGAGGCTAGAATGATGAATGGAATGGAGAGAGTCACCATACCTGTGAGGAAAGTGTTGAAAAGAACCAAATACCACCATTATTCTCAAACGGTCGAGTGAAACGGAGATAAACTAACCAGAGCAACCAAATGTGCGACAAGGTGAGGGTGGCGAGCTCGAGGTAGGGGTAAGAACGACGTGCAGTAAATGCACGTCAGTTCTCCACCCTCCCATTAATTGACATCAACCATAGCTAGGGTGGAATATATTCAAAACCCCAATAAGCACATTAATCAACCATACAAATCAAACATGTCACTTCCATATTGAAACAAAAACCCTCTTTTACCAAAGTTTAATACTAGCACCATAATATTATATGCCCCATTTTAAATTGTAACAAGTCCCTTGTTTGCAAGGATTGAATTGACTTCAAACAATTGCATAAACATAACTATTGTCCACCAAATATAACCAACACCATGAATGTAATATACCATGAGTGCAACAAGTTATAACCAAAGTGAGGGTGAGTCGAAATCTGAATTTAAACCATATGCTAAAGCAAATGTACAACAATTATAACCCAGTGCTTGTCACTTTCTTTAGAATTTTAAATTACCAGCCCTTATCATCATTGATTGCATGCGGAAATTTGTTTGAATTCTTGTATTTTCTCAACTGTAATATGCTTCATAAAGTTGTCATGAGTGTAATTCGAAGAAGTGTTTCTTTTTCACCGTGATCTACAGGGGGTCCCACCTATCTAGTATATTATTAAGTATATGTATATAAATAAATAGGCATTGCAAACCCATTTGCAAGCAGGGGTATTATGTTGCGCTTATGGGCATCAACAGTGGTCTCATCCTTGTTCTCGGAGGAGATGAGACAAAAGAACATGGAAGGACAGACCACAAATGCATTATTTGCAAGAGGACGCTCCCAAGAAAGAAAAAGATCTAAATACTCAAGTGGGAGATCTAAGTCTAAGGGAAGATCTAAGTCTCCCAGAAAGTTTGTAAAGATATGCTGGAGATGTGGAAAAGAAGGGCACTAAAAGAAGCAATGTAGATCCAAAATTGAGAAAAAAAAGGGATTTGAAGAATCTCCTTCTACAAAAGAAAAAACCTCCAAGGAAGAAGGAGGGGATGTGTACTTGGCTTCTTCAAGCACACATGCAGATCATGAGGCATGGTTGGTTAAATCAGGTGCATCCTTTCATATGACTCCCCACAGGGAGTGGTTATGTGAATATGAAAGGTATGATGGAGGTAATGTTTTCTTAGGTGATGACTCGACAACCAGAATCATACGTTGAGGAAAAGTCAAGTTGAGGCTCATGGATGGAAGGATTAGAACACTACCTGGTGTTCTACACATCCCAGGATTGGCCAAAAATTTGATTTATGTAAGAAAAATGGACGATGCAGGGGTAAAAATAATATTTGAAAAGGAAACCTGTAGGATGGTTTGAGGAGCAATGGTGTTGCTGAAGGGAGTTCGGTTTGGAACTCTATATAAGTTGCAAGTAAGCACTATTAGTGATGGGTGTAATAGTTCCATTGTTACTGATATTGGAGTTGAAGAAGAAAGAACTCCTATAGTCTCTGGAGAAAAGTTACGTTGTGGCATCAAAGACTGGGGCATATCAGAGAGAAGGGTCTTCGACTACTACACGGTAAAGGTATGGTTGAAGGTATGTCTAATTGCTCTCTGGATTTTTATTTCTGTGAACATTGTGTATATGGGAAGCATAATCGGGTAATATTCCCCTCTGGTGCAACGAGGGCAGAAGGAATTTTACAGGTAGTTCACAGCGATGTTTTTGGATATGTGTCGGTTCCATCATTGGGAAAATTTGTGTACTATGTCTCATTTATAGATGAATTCTCGAGGAATACTTGGCTATATTTCCTCGAGAATAAATATGAAGTCTTTAACAGGTTTAAAGAGTTTAAGGCTCTTGTTGAGAATCAATCAGAGAAATTAATTAAAGTGCTAAGGACAGATAATGGCAGAGAGTTTTGCGGGAATGAATTTGAAGAATTGTGTAAGACGTGCGGTATAGCAAGGCAGAAGACTACTCTATGTACCCCTTAGCATAATGGAGTTGCAGAAAGGATAAACATGTCGTTGATGGAAAAAGCAAGGTGCATTCTCAATGGTGTTGGGTTAGGGCAATAATTTTGGGTAGAGGCAGTGGGTACTGCATGTTACCTAGTCAACAGATCACCCTCATCATTGTTGGATGACAAGACTCCACAAGAGGTATGAACTGGTAAGAAACCTTCTCTCACACATCTGAAGGTATTTGGTTGTGAGGCCTATGTTCATGTTCCAAAGGAAAACAAGAGTAAGCTAGATAAGAAGGCTGAAAATTGTATCTTATTGGGTAAAAAGATGGTCTCAAAGGTTATAATCTCTGGAACCCAGAAAATAAGAAGGTTGTGTATAGCTGAGATGTGGTATTTAGAGAAATAAAGGATGTCGTTAAAAAATAAATCCTACCAAGTAAGGAAGAACCAGAGAAAATAGAGTTTGATTTAAGGGATGATGAATCAAACTCTACAGAAGAACATGAATAAGAAGAAGAAGATCCTCATACTCTAGTATTGAGGAGATTTGTTCGAGAAAGAAGGCTACCAGAAAGGTATACTCCATCTGATTTATGTTCAAATTTTGCTTTGTCTATTACTGATGATGATCCTAGAACTGTTAGGGAGGCAGTGGATTAAGAGGATGGAAAACTCTGGAAAAATGCCATGCATGAATAAATGGCAGCCTTGGATAAGAATGAGGCTTCGGATCTAGTGGAGTTTTCGACTAGAAGAAATCCCATTGGTAGCAAATGGGTATTTAAAAAAAAGATGAATGCATAAGGCAAAGTGGAGAAATACAAAGCTCGGTTAGTAGCAAAGGGTTATTCCCAGGATGAGGGAGTTGATTTTGGTGAGATTTTTTCTCATGTTGCCAAGTTAACTTCTATAATATTTTTGTTATCTGTTGTTGTTGCATTTGATTTTGAAGTAGAACAGATGGATGTGAAGACAACATTCCTACATGGGGATCTGGAAGAAGAAATGTATATGAAGAAGCTAGAAGGCTTTGTTGTGAAGGGAAAGAAGGAGCTGGTACGCAAGATGAAAAAGTCCCTGCATGGTTTAAAACAATCACCAAGGATGTGCTATCAAAAATTTGATACTTATATGTTGGGACTTGGCTTCACAAGAAGAAAAGAGGATCATTGTGTGTATTTTGAATTAATTGGTGATCATTTGATTTATTTGGTCTTGTATGTGGATGACATGTTGTTGATAGGAAACGACAAGGAGATTATCCAGTATGTGAAAACTCAGTCTTCCTCTAAATTCGACATGAAGGATCTTAGTGCTGCAAATTTCATTTTGGACATGGAAATTAAAAGAGATCGGAAAAAAAAGAAAACTCTTGTTAAATCAGAGAAAACATGTCGAGACAATATTGTAGAGGTTTAATATGTAGGAATGTAAACCGGTCAAGGTCCTTATTCTTGTTGGTGTAAAGTTATATGTTGATCAGTGTCCCAAGACACAAGAAGAGGAGGAGGACATGTCTCGTGTTCCATATGCGAGTGCAATTGGTAGTTTGATGTATGCAATGGTTTGTACTAGACCGAACATTGCACATGCAGTGGGAGTTTTGAGCTGGTATATGTCAAAACTAGGGAAGGAGCATTGGACAACAGTAAAAACAATTTTTAGATATTTGCGTGGCACCGCTAGCTATGGATTGTGCTACCAAGGAAGACCAGGATTTGACAGAGTGTTGGACATGTTATCGCGCAATTTGTACTTGTCCCAAA
>ML813216.1:0-26774 GCA_009831015.1 Picea engelmannii
GTTCAGTTTCACTCTTAATACATGCAAACATTAGACATTCTCTTGCAGATTTTTTCTACAGACTGGCCAAGATCTAGACCAGATTAGATGACTTAAGAGGAATGGACCGAATTGCTTGTGTGTTTGTTTGGATAAATTCCTCATGCCACTATGAAAAAAAAATCCCACACTAAACATTCCATCATTGTCTGCTCATTAATGAAATGTTAGATATGAAATTAGCCGGCAGAACCAGTGCAAAATTAGAAGGAAAATTAATCACTATTAATCTTTGTGCACTGTTATAAAGAAATCATTGACCACACTACTTTGAAAATGAATGTGAATATTGTTGGAAGAGTTAATTTCTACCTACCACCATAATTTCCACTAACTTCGAGACTCTTCCTCCACCAACTTAGTCACTGATGCTTCTAGATATCTCCCGCTCCGAGAAATCTATGGACTCTCGAGAGCCTCCCAAGACCTCTCTAAAAACGTGGCAGATGTAACCATTTTGAGCACTGAGAAATAAAATCAATCTTTATGTTATTTGGTGTATTTCATTTTCTTCTTCCCACTTCATCGTGGTATCAGAGCGAGGTGAACAGTGAGGGTCGTGAGGTTGAGTCTTGTGCGTAGAGGAAAATCCTATGTAGAATTGGGTTGCGAGCTATAAGGTGTATGCGGTGGAGGGAAGAGTGAAGGCCTCGTTCCTTAAGAGATTTCGTTGGATCAAGGACAAGTACTCATAAATGTTACAAGGATGTTGATGAATCGTCACATAGCTGTGTTATTGGCTTTCAAGTGTTATTCATGAGGCTCTTTCAAAGGGAGAATACATTGCACTTGTGTACACGAGGGTCGAGGGTTTGAGAGAAGGAGCCACAATGGGTATTGACTTAATTGTCGGTGGAAAGAGCAAGAAGACCAGGCGTACTACTTAGCTCTAGGCTTGGTTGGTCCGTGGCAATGTTTAAGAGCTTCAATTTCCAAACGGAATGATTGGGTCAGGGTTCGCCTTCCAAACCGCTTGACCAAGGTTCGGTTTTGAACTGGTGGTGAAGAATTAAGGATTGTTTAGTTGTTGAAGGGTTTTGAAGTGAGCAATGATGATTGATTAAGAAGGAAGCAATGGCCGAATACACTCTAGTCCCACCAAATATTTATTGCGAGATATTGTTTGCAGAGGCTGTGAAAGTGTTCATTGTTCTATCTGATAATACACATATAAATTTGGAGTGATGTAGAAATGGAGAAGGAGAAGTCGGCGAAGGAGTCGAGAATGGAAAAACGCGAAGAAAGAAAAGGAAGCGGCTAGTGAATATTGGCAACAAAAACATGGTTGGGCCGAGGCAATGAATCTGTGGAGTTCCTTGTAAATTGGTGACAATTTTTGGATGTCTCTTTGTTACTATAATCTTTTGACTATTTTGTTGGATTTTTTTTACCGAAAGGATTGTCATTAGGGCTTGATTTTTTTTTCTTTAAAGAATGGCATCATGCATGTATCAAAAACTTATGATTCCAACATTTTCTAAGAAAAATTATGATAATTGGGAATTTAGAATGAAATTAGCATTTAATCCATATGAGCTATCAGATATAGTAATGAATGGTTATAGTGAACCACAAGATGAGTCTATTTTGAGTGTTGATGAAAAGAAAAAGCTTGATGAAAATAGGGAAAAGAATAAAAGGACTTTGCAGATAATTGGACAAGCATTGGATGATTTGGTTGTTGGAAAGATTAAACTAGCCACTACAGCCAAACGAGGATGGGACATTCTAGAGACAACATATCAAGGCACTAGTAAGGTAAAAATTGCCAAACTCCAAGCACTTAGAAGAGAATTTGAAAACTTGCAAATGAAATATTTTGATTCAATAGATCAATTTACATTTCGTGATACATATTTGGTTAATCAAATAAGACAAAATGGTGATGAGATAGAAGATCAGAAGGTTGTAGAAAAGGTTTTGAGAAGTTTTCCTAGAAAATTTGATGCAATTGTTGTGGTAATTGAAGAATCTAAAGATTTGACTACATATTCTATAGATGATTTGGTTGGCTCCTTGAAACATTATGAAGACAGATTGAATAGAAATGACAATACCTCATTGGAGCATGCATTCAAAACACAAATGACATTTGGCAGAGGCAGAGGAAGAAGAGATCCAGGATTCAGAGGAAGAGGAAAAGGAAGAAATAATTTTCAAAGAGAAGAAAGAAAGAATCAAGAACCAGAAGGATGGAGAAATCAAAATTTCATCTCAAGGGAAAGCAATAACAATCAGGCATCACAAAGGTATGGAAAATCAAAGATTCAATGTTATTATTGCAAGAAGTATGGTCACTTTGCAAATGAATTCCAAAAGAAACAAGTAGATATGAAAAAGAAGAATGAAAATTTCTCTGAGAACAGTTCTGAGACATTGTTTATTACATGTGATGTATCTCAAGAAAATGCAAGTAACATTTGGTTTCTTGATAGTGGGTGTAGTAAACATATGACTCGAAATAAAGAGTTGTTTGAGGATTTGGATACATCAGTTAAAGAACAAATTAAATTGGGTAATGGTAACATTGTAGAAGTCATGGGAAAAGGTGCAATTAATGTAATAACAAAGACTAGAAAGAAAACTATTCCTGATATTTATTGTGTACCTAGTTTGAAGCATAATCTCATAAGTGTGGGACAACTTACTCAAAAGTTTTATAGAATTGCTTTTGAGAATAATGTATGCACTATACTTGATATTCCTCCTAGTAAAATGGTGATTGCAAAGATTAAAATGACAAGCAACAAAATGTTCCCACTTCACATGAAAAGTGAAATGATGGAGAAGATTGGAGAAAGTTTCAAGGCATCAAGTTAAGATCAATCATGGATATGGAACTTGAGGTATGACCATATAAACTTTAAAGGATTGTGTTTGTTTCAAATAAATGAAATGGTAAGAGGCTTACCACCTATTAAAGCACCAATAAGTTCATGTGAAAGTTGTATTTTGGGCAAGCAGCATAGGAAAATATTTCCAAAAGAAATGTCATATAGAACTTGGGCACCTTTAGAAATTGTGCATACAGATTTATGTGGTCCAATGCAAACACCATCATTAAGGGGGAGCATATATTTTCTAACATTCATTGATGATTATAGTAGAAAAACATGGGTTTATTTTCTCAAACACAAATATGAAACATTTGACAAGTTTAAGGAATTCAAGGCATTGGTTGAGAAACATAGTGGCCTATCCATTAAAAAATTGAGATCAGATAAAGGAGGAGAATACAAGTCAATTTCATTTTTGAAGTATTGCAGGTATCATGGAATAAAGAAGCAATTCACTACAAGCTATACACCTCAACATAATGGTGTTGCAGAACAGAAGAATCGTACAATAATGGATATGGTAAGAAGCATGTTGAAAGGAAATAATCTATCTAATGAATATTGGGCCGAAGTTGTAGATTGTGTAGTGTATATATTAAACAGGAGTCCAACAAAGATTGTTAGAGACATGATTCCTCAACAAACATGGATTGGTAAGTATCATAGTGTTTCTCATTTTAAAGTATTTGGTTGCATTGAATATGCACATGTGCCTAAACAAACAAGGAGTAAATTAGATGATAAAAGTGAAAAATGCATTTTTATTGGTTATGATAAACAATATAAGGCATATAAGTTGTTTAATCCTATAACCAAGAAATTAATTGTAAGTAGAGATGTTGTATTCAAAGAAGAAGAATCATGGGATGGAAATATAGACAAGACAATTACAGGTACAACATTACTATATGAAGAACAAAGAGAAAAAGTTCAAGGAGAACAATCAAATGAGCAAGGAAGAATAACATCAAGAATTGAAGAAAACTCACAAAGGCAAGTTGAGCAAGGAGAAACATCAAGTCCACAAGTAAGTTATGACTCAAATCCTACACTTGAATCATTAAGACCAAGATTAAGAGGAAAAAAGACTAGAAGCTTGCAAGAAATATATGATCAAGGAGATAGGATAGATTTGCAATCCAATTTTGCTCTATTAACTCAAGATCCTATATACTTTGAAGATGCAATTAAGGAAGAAAATTGGATTAATGGAATGAATGAAGAAATGGAATCTATTAATAAAAATGATACATGGGATCTAGTTGATTTACCTAAGGAGAAATAATGCATAGGTGTGAAATGGGTGTATAAAAATAAATATAATGCAAATGGAGAAGTTGACAAATATAGGCAAGATTAGTAACTAAAGGATTTGCGCAAGAACATGTAATTGATTACAATGAAACATTTGCACCCGTAGCAAGACTTGACACAATTAGGATGGTACTAGCTATTGCAGATCAACACAATTGGAAATTTTATCAAATGGATGTCGAATCAGCCTTCTTGAATGGATATTTAGAAGAAGAAGTCTATGTGCAACAACCACCAGGATATCATGTAAGAGGACAAGAATACAAGGTTTACAGGTTGAAGAAGGCACTTTATGGATTGAAGCAAGCACCAAGAGCTTGGTATAGCAGGATAGATTCATACATGATAAAAAATGAATTCATAAGAAGCACAAGTGAGCCTACACTATACACAAAAGTCAATGAACAAGTTCATATATTGAATGCTTTCCTATATCTTGATGATTTGATCTATACAGGTACTCTCTCTATTGATATGCTTAAATCAACAATGAAGAAGGAATTTGAGATGACAGACTTGGGGTTAATGAAATATTTTCTTGGCATTGAGGTCACACAAAATGATGAAGGCATTTTCATTTGCCAAAGTAAATATGAAAAAGATGTTTTAAAAAGTTTTAGAATGATAATTTGCATTCCAATTTCTACACCTGTGGCAATTGGCACAAAATAAGTAGAGAACAAAATGAGATGGATTTTGATTCAACCATATTCAAAAAATTGGTTGGAATTTTGATGCATCTCACAACGACTAGGCCATATATAATGTATGGAGTCAGTTTGATTTATATATTCATGGACACACCAAAGAATTCACATTGGAAAGAAGGAAAAAGGTTATTTAGATACATTGAAGGAACTATGAATCATGGCATATTGTATTCCACTTAAAATAATCTGTAGTTGGTTGGATACACATATAGTGATTTTGCAGGGAGTATTGATGACATAAAGATAACATCTGGATATGCATTTCATCTTGGAACAAGAGTTGTGTCATGGGCCTCAAAGAAGAAACCAATAGTGACAATCTCATCAACAGAAGCAGAGTATGTAGCAGGTACATCAACAACATGTCAAGTAGTTTGGATGCGAAGAATATTGAAGGAAATAATGCATAATCAAGAGGATCCCACTACAATCTATTGTGACAACACGTCCACCATTGCACTATCAATGAATCATTTTTTTCACAAGAGGACGAATCATATTGACACTAGATATCACTTCATTCGGGAACTTTTCAACAATGGAGAACTAATCCTACAACATTGAAGATCAAAGGAGAAAATTGCAGACATATTTACAAAGGCTTTAGCACAAGACCAATTTGAGTATTTGAGAGAAGCATTGGGCATTGTAAATATTGATGTAATTAGTAGAAATTAGGGGGGAGTGTTGGAAGAGTTAATTTATACCTACCACCATAACTTCCATCGAATTCCAGACTCTTCCTCCACCGACTTAGTCACTGACACTTCTAGATATCTCTCACTCCGAGAAATCTTTGGACTCTCGAGAGCCTTCCAAGCCCTCTATAAAAAATGAGGCAGTTGTAACCATTTTGATCACTAAGAAATAAAACCAATCTGTATGTTATTTTTTGTATTTCCTTTGCTTCTTCCCACTTCAAATATATAGGAACAAGATATCATAGATTCTGGACCAAGAACAAATCTCAAATCAGTCATTAAAAATAGATGGGGATTAGTGTTGTTGCCTCTCAGTGTTTCCTGAATCAAGATAGTCACATTCTAGTTGAGGAGGAAAATGTTTTCAATATATCTAGACTTACTGCACTACACTACCACCGAACAAATGAGTTCCATTTGTGGAAAATCATTTCAAATATCAGTCAAGGAATGCCAAAGCCAGTTCTTAAACTCTATAAATGTTTGAATAAATGAATACAAAGGTATCGATAATTGTTGTATTTGTAACGACTAGAGTGTGGAAATGCAGTAAACGAGGTTGTGACTAGTGAGAAAAATAGAGCTACACTATATATCAAAATCAAAATTTAAGAAAAAGAAAAGAGAATTTTATAATTCATGCATGCAAATCAAAGAGAATGTTATAATTCATGCGTGCCACGTTCAAATAATTACAACTAGGTTATATGCATTGCATACCAGGAACTGCAGTCCTCAACTGAACATATTTTACTTCAAATTGAATTGAAGATGAACCTGAGCAACATATTGAGGCTCGAACCATCACCACAGTGTATTCTCCATGGTATTTGTTGCTGCAATATACGAAAATTAGAAGAAAATTGTGCAATGACATCCACGTCGACCCTGCTTTCCTCCACCTCCGATAAGGTATTCTTCTATTGTGTGCAGATTTTTTCCACATGCATGAAAATATACCAAGCAATGTGAATCTTTTTTTCGCCAATTTTCTAAAAGTTAAACGAATGGATCAAAAATCTTCGTTGGATTCCGTTGCATCAAAAATCTTTGTTGGGTGAAAAATTCTTGCCTAATATTGTCAGAAGCTCTTCTTGTCTGAATATATTCCTCCACTCGTACCCTCAAACAGATTGATCTGAGGACGTGGTTGATGCATACATATTCCTCTATGATGAGGATATCCACGGTTTTCATCTTTTTAACCGGATCGATGTCTCCCCAAAGACCCTCCATTCTTTCATGACATGGAAATGAATGCAATCTCATGCTTCTTCATACAAGTTTTGTATTTTTATCCATATATATATATATACATATGGCTGTGTGAATAGAGAGAAATATATGAGAGAATGGACTTATTATAATTGAGTATCACATCTCTTTTTACCACTTTTATAGTCATATCGTTACTTTTGTTTTTGAATTATTCTTGTACTTAGTAGCATCACATGGGATATTTTTAGGCTATATTGGTTGCGGTGCCATTTCCGATGTCTTTGCTCAAGGAGAAAACACCCCCTAATCTTATTTATGAGGCACCCTAATGAGTCCATGCATTGCATCATTAAATGAATCTTGTTGCATTACCATTAGCATGTTATAAATTTGATATTGTACTCTCATGATTTTTGGTTTAACCTTGTTTTTTAATTAGAGTCTTATAATCCTACCATTTTATGGCAAATACAATACTTTTGGTAATCCTTGCACCCTTATATTGTCCAACATATTAGTCACCTTAACGTTGTTCCTTCTAGTATGAGTGAAATATAACTCTTCAAAATTATTGAAAGTATTTTGTATCTTGGATAAGCTCACAACCAACCTGCAATGGATATGTTAAGTGTTGTTATTGTATTTCGTCATCAACCTCTACACACGTTGTGTAATTTTCTATGAATCACCATCTAACTATAAAAACAGGTGATAGACCAAGTGTTGATCCAGATCCATTCCTCTCTTTGCTACCTCATTTTTTGTTGAGTTGTTTATATGTTTCCCAATGTTTGTTATGAAAATGACTAATAGATGAACTTCACTATCTCTAAATATACCACCTTGTTGGACACATAATCCACCTTCTTGGACACGTAATCCTTGGGATTACGTTACCTATGTAAATATGATTGTAAATATGAAGATTCATAGGTGATAGAAAAAGTCACACAGAAGGTGAATACCAATCATCACTCATAAATGTATTTATAGACATTTATGTTAATGCAATAGACAAGTGTGGAGTTGCACATTCTTCCATATCTAGCCTTTCAGTGGTGTGAGAGTGCGGGATAACTCCATGATTTGATACCTTAGTGTTTCCTTTCCTCTTGTGAACAGAAAATGCCTCCTCTTTGCCTATCAATCCCTCTTCCTTCTCTGGTTGATTCTTTGTCTCTCTACTAGTTCATCCACATCCCAGTTCTTCCATGGATTATTCCATTCTGTGTCATTTTTTCTTTTTGCATGTCTTGTAAAACCCTAATTTTCTTGTCATGTGCATGGCTTACCCCTGTGCTAAACCTTATTCTTCTTTCACTTTCACTCAAACTTTTACTAGGATTTGTAACACACCTGGAAAAGAATTTAGTATGCATAGACTCAAGAAATTCATCAGCATATGCCTAAGCAATCTATTTCTGCTCATTCATAGGGGTTGAATATAAATCCGGTATCAATTCCCACATATGTATTTTTACTTTTTGTCTTCACTAATTTACTTGTATTGAGCCTGTACGAATCCTCTTCCAGCTTGAAGAATGATTTCGGTCGTTGCTTAAAACCCTAGCATCTATTTCCTATGCATTCTTGGTTGAGAAGTTGTGGTTGTCATCCCACTTCCTACCACGCTGCTGACAATGTTGAGCGCCCAGAGGACGACAAAATAAAGGAAGAGGATAGTGTTGAGAGAGGCAAGGGAGGTTTTCGAAATAATTTTACGTATGACCTACTGATAATTTCTGGCATTGTTGTGACTTTGCTGGTATCCGTTATGGCCATGGTAGTTTTTTTTTCTCCATGCACGGGCTCATGCATACTCTAGATTGAATTTTTGATTGTACAAGAGAAGAGATCAGGGAACATACTGGAAGGAAGCAAGCACAAATGTATAATAATGCACCTATTGGGTCCCGCTATCTGATAATATGTTTCCATGCGAATTTCCAGTTTTGTGAGAAGCTTTATGACTTACGTATTTAAAGTTCTTATTTTCCTTCATGGTTACACCCTTTAATGCACTCACATGCCTCTAGGCCACTAGGAAGGCATATTTGGAAGAATTGCAAGAATGTACTAGATTAGATATGGAAGAGTAGAAACATCACACTGTAGCATATACAAAATAATTGCAACAATGGATTGTCATGAAGAGACGTAAAGCCCAACATTGATCCTTGAGTTATGGTAGCTAAACATTCAATCAATTTTGGATACCAATCATTATTCCTTCACATTTCCCGCCTTTTCAACTTGTATCTCTACTTCTGTAGTTGTTTCTTCATTTTCCTGTGTAAGCTTTGTGCCACTGGTATATAATTCCATACAATCTTACTATAGACCTAAAATTCCATACAATATAGCTATTACTTCTATTTTTTAACAAAATATTCGATATTTCTACAAAGATCTTCTGATTGATTTTGGAAGCTCAATTGAGAATCCATAGCTATTGGTTCACATGTGTTTTGCTGCTACGCGTGAATGAAGGTGGAAGAATATGGATTCTCTCATTTCCATCATTGGTGTGGTGTTGAGTGGTAAAGAAAATTATCAAGAATGGTACAAAAAGATCAAAAGCATTTTGATCTTCAACGATCCATGTCATGCAATTTGTGAAGAAATGGTTTATAATGAATAAGAAGACTAAACAATTGAATCAGAAGAAAATATGAAGAATACCAGATCAACTATTCCTACATCAAAAAAATAACCTACCATATGGAAGGACAAATATCATAAATCATATGTTGTGATTTATGCAATAGTAAGCGAAGAGACCATGAAATCATACAACTGATGGTGAAGATCTTCAACCTAGAGTTGAAGAATGATGACCTTGTTACACCCCCACACCTAGGGGTAACTTGATCCAGATGGAAGTCGATGGCCTCCCACCTATTCCAACTGGATCATTTTGGAAGTTTTCCAGTTCAATAGTTTTTTCCTAATTTTTGGGTCCCTGACTTCCGGGGTAGTTTTGAGGCCCTAAAAAACCTTTTTAGGGCTCTCCTCATAACAATATTTTAGTCCTCGGATAGACCTTTCCAATCGGATATAGTGCGCCTAAAACATATAAAGTATGCAAAAGTTACGACCCCAAGAAGTTGATGTACTAACTTACCCAAATGGGGCCCACATGACTTTTGGCACTTCATCTCCTACGGCTAGGTTTTTGGATGTCTAGGGTTTTTGACATTCCTGTTTATTGTAAAAAGGCCTTGACAGCCTCATTGTAATCATATTCTTATGAATGAGCACAACCGTCACATCTCTTCTCATAGTTAAGCCTCCACCACTTTAGCAAGCTGGTTTTCTGCTGTATTTTATAGTTTTAGCTTATTTCCCTATTGAGTAGAAACATGTTTAATGTATATCTGTTATTCTGTGTTCAGAATATTTTCATAATAATATATATTCATTTCTTTCTTCTCATAAAATATGGATAAGTGGTATTAGATCGTTCTTCTCCTTATCATTCTTAATGCATGTCCCCAACGAGGTCAGGGTACAAAGAAATGGGTCTCGAGCTTGTTTCTCTTGAAGGAAAAATATCTCGCACGCCCAAGTGACCTATGATGGCGGGAGAAAAGAAAGAGGATGGGACAAGAAATACCTTAAAAATGTTCGTCAAGGAATCCCTCACACAACAGAGGAATGAGATGATGGATAGTTTTGCACAAATCCTTCGTCGACTACCAACAGGAAATGCATCTTCCTCAAATGGAGGCGTCGCCCACTTCAAGGTATAAATCAACTTCGATATTCCTATATTTGAAGGTCAAATAGATGCAAATGCTCTAGAAAAATGGTTGAATATGCTAGAAGGGTATTTCTCTATCCATAAATTCTCGAATAGAGAAAAAATTACTTTTGCGCTCCTCAAAGTTGTTCCCCATATCAAATATTGGTGGGAAATTTTCTGTGAGAAAAAGGAAACAGAGGAAACCTCATTATTTACAGTCACAGTCACCTGGGAGTCCTTCAGGGATTTTATTAAGGAACAATACTACCATGTTGGAATTTATGATGACCTGTATACAAAATGTATGACACTACGGCAGGAAAGAGACCAAGTGGTGCTCGAGTTCACAAATATCTTCCATACCTTGCACACGAAGCTGGGTATCAAATATTTTGAGCGACATATGGTGCTCAAGTATCGTAGTGGTATGCATAGATACATCCAAGTCGAAATGGAGTTTTTGGACATCTCATCCTTGGGCATGGCCTACCGATATGTCATCAAAATAGAGCATTATCTCAAACAAAAGACACGGTAATTTGGGCCTGGTAACCCATCACAACAAAAGCCAGGAAAGGGTGGCCCTAAAACACAGAAGAAAGGATAGAGAAAATATGAACCACCTCAAGAAAATCATTCTAGGCCACAAGAAAAGAAGGACACTGGAAATATAAATAAAGATATCAGGAAGTGGTGTGACTTCCATAAGATCCCCTAGCATAAAACTATTTATTGTCGCTCAAAGAAGTCGTTGGTGGCTAAGGTGAAAGCCTCTGAATCAGATGTGGGTTCTGAATCTAAGTTAGAACTAAAAAGGGGGAGACAGATCATTGATGTAGAACCTAGTTCTACCATTTCTACCACCAAACTCCATTCTAGTGAGCCAAATAAGGTAGAGGAAGGAGAGCACCTTTTTCATTCATATATGTGGGTAAAGGGTACCTCGCAACACTTCATCGTTGATAGCAGTATCCAGAAAAACCTCATCTGAGCAGAGGTTGTCAAGCAACTCTCCCTGCCGACAATGCCGCATTGACAACCCTACACCATCGGATGGCTCCACCAAGGAAGCGACATCTGCGTCAGCCAACAATTTATCCTATCATACAACATCAATCCCTTCAAAGATGAGGTATTGTGTGATGTTTCCCCTCTCAATGTTCATAATGTTATTTTGGGCCAACCATATTTATGGAAATGCCATGTTGTGTATGATTCTAGGCCTCACAGTGTTATTATTACTTTGAACAAGAAATTGTATAGGATACCGGAGGCAATCCCACCTAGTGTTATTTCCTTGATCTCTTCCAAGCAATGCAGGAAGGTCATCTCTCATACGGGTAATTGTGTCTTCTTCGTGATTTTCTCTCAGAATGAGCGAAAGATCGAAACCACATCCAGGGTCTCCATGACCAACCTCTTCACACAACAGAAGAAAGTGGATAAGGTCATGGAAACATACTCAGATATCTTCTCCTCACCTATCGAGGTACCTCTGCACTTTCAGGTCAAGTACCCCATCAATTTGACCCCCGACGCACTACTTCCTAATGGAACAATCTACTTCTTCTCTTTGTTAGCGAATGAGGAGATCAAGCGAAATATCCAATAAATTATCCACAAGGGGAACATATGTCCTATATCATTACCTTGTGGGAGCCTAATCATGTTTCTACAGAAGAAAGATGGAACCTCGCGACTCTGCATTGATTACCATGCCTTGAATAAAATCACAGCAGAAACCGGTACCCGATTCCCCAAATTGACGACCTCCTTGATCATCTCACGTGGGACAAATACTTCATTAATATTGATCTAAAGTCTAGCTACCACCAGGTCCCAATAGAGCAGACAGATGTATGGAAGACTACCTTCAAGTCAAAGGAATGGCTTTTCGAATGGTTGGTCATGCCATTTGGCTTGAGAAATGATCCAATCACTTTCATTTGGATGATGGGCAATATCTTGCGACCATTCACCAATACCTTTGTAGAGACCTAAAGCTCAATTTTGATCCTTGAGTTCTGGTAGCTAAACATTTAGTTGATTTTGGATACTAATCATTATTTAGTCACATCGCATGCCTTTGCAAGTTGTATCTCTAATTTTGTAGTTGTTTCTTCATTTTCCCGTGTAAGCTTTGCACAACTTGTATATAAGTCCATACAATGTTAATATAGACCTACAATTCCATACAATACTATATAGCTATTACTTCTATTTTTTAACAAAATATTAGATATTTCTACGAAGATCTTCTGATTGATTTTGCAAGCTCAATTGAGACTCCATAGCTATCGGTTCACAAGTTTGTTGCTACTACACGTGAATGAAGGTGGAAGAATATTCATTCTCTATTTTACATCATTGGCGTGGTGTTTAGTGGTAAATAAAATTACTGGTAATGGTACAAAAAGATCAAAATCACTTTTATATTCAACGATCCATGGCATGGAATTTATGAAGCAACAATTTCCAATGAAGAAGAATACAAAATAACTTACTCAGAAGAAAAGTTGAAGAATAAAAAATCGACTATTCCTACATCAAAAAAATAACCTACCATATGGAAGGACAAATACCATAAAGCATATGTTGTGATTTATGCGACAATAAGTGAAGAGAACTAGAACTCATACAACTGATGGTGAAGAAATTTAAAATAGAGTTGAAGAATGATGACCTTGTTACCCCCCCATTCCTAGGGGTAACTAGAGGAGATCATGTCTCATGGAACGCAATGGAGAACATGATCCATGTTGAAATTTAATGCTTAGCTCATGCACATGTGTTTTAATTCAATTTAGTGTAATGATCCCAAGCCAATTGTTTTTCTTGGAATCACTAACTAACCATTGATTTGATTATTATTTGTTGTGTATGCAGGTTGGACATGAATATTTTGGCCTTAGGGTTTATTTAGTTATTCAGCCACCAATTTATACAAGAATCATTATAATCATATGAAGATCATCAACATTACACAAGATAGGAACCACAAGCAAATAGTTTAACTTTATTATAAGAAAGAAAGCACCTGATACAATAGAGAAGCAGATCTGAATTATATGGCTTCAAGACAATAATGGAGTTGTATACAAAATGCTCTCGGAGATACAAATCAAGCCTCCCAAAGGATTCCAATAGAAGATGAACGCTCAACTGCAAGACCAGGGTTTCAGCCTCCCCTCAAGCAACTAGTACGACCCTGATGATTACTGGTACGACCTACTGAAGACAAGGACACCAAGGGTTTCTCCCTCCTAAAGATATGGACCCCCTGATGCTGCCAAACTATCCCTAATGATAGATCAAGGAAAGGGAAGCCTCCTCCTGAAGTATGAAGCTAAAAAACTGAAGCTTCCTCCTCAAACTGCAGAAACCCTAGGATGATACGACCCTCTTGAAACCCTGAATATGGACAATAGTATGGCCCAGCTGAATACAAGGTATGAATTGTCTGAAACTCTCCCGGATGATAGATCGGGCAACCACAAGAACTTGAGAGAAGTTTCAAGGTCATATCTAGCCTATGGCCTTCTATATCTGAGAAATAATGAATCACCAAGTCATACCCTCACTCCTAAAATCGTCCCAACCTACAGTAAATGATAGGGACATGATAACTCCTCCAAGAAGCCCTCAAACTGATGAGAAAAGTCTTGCAAGAAAAACCCTAGTGATGGAAAACTCTCAAGCTTCTTCCCTTGGCTGGATCGAACTCTTCCTCAGCAATGGGTGCGCCCCTGCAAGAAAACCCTAGCTGGTATGACCCTGCTGATCCAAATGGTACAACCCTGCTAGTCCTCCTGGATAGATGATAGTTGTAGAATGGTGTGGGTGGAGTATTTCATCCCCGAGACCAAGCTTGGAGCTAGGTGAGTTGAATATTTCACCACTGAGCTGCTCAATAGGGTTTGTAATATAAAAACCCTCAAAACTGTATGCTCAAGAGAATCAACAAGAAAAATACCAAAATCCATAATGAATAAGAGGTGTGCCCTAGCCTTCTCTTTATAGTTTTCTTCTATTTCCCTGTTGAGTTAATTTAACTCCTAGAGTTAACCCTAACTCAACCTTCAACGCTTCTATTTCTTCATTGAGTTATCTTTTCACTCCTTTTTCTCTTTTTATTAATTCAACTTAAGAATATAACCTTAGTTTGGTTGACTTTTCCTCTTAGTCTGAGACTATGGCCTAGCAGGGATGCCTAGGCCACTAAGTCCTATGAAAACCTCTTCATCAAGAGGTGGGGGACATTACAGTCTCCCCTGCTAGAAATTGCTTGCCCTTAATCAATTCCAAACCTATTTCCCAGAATACTTGTTCATTATCCCATGTGGAATCCTTAATGGGTAGATCCTTCCATCTAATTAGGTACTCTCTGATGCGTTTTTTCTTGAGCCTCTTCTCCCGAACCTCTAGTATCTCTTCCAGAATCAGAACAAGTTTCCCTTCTTCTTCCATAGGAGGCAGTACCTCAATAGGTTTGATGTGTTGGTCGATGGCCTTCTTCAGGCAGGACACATGAAAGACATTGTGTATCCTGTTGCCCTGTGGCAGTTTCATCTCATAAGCTACGACCCCTATCTTCCTGTTGATCCTGTAGGGACCAAAGAAACATGGTTGTAGCTTCTCTACTCTGCTTCCTTTTATAGAAGCATGCCTGTATGGTTGGAGCCTTGGATAGACTAAGTCACCAACCTCAAAAGTGCGGTCCACCCTGTGCTTGTCTGCTTGGACCTTCTGCTAGTTCTGTGCTCTCTATAGATGATTCTTTAGCTCTCTAAGGATGTCCTGGCTCTGCTGTACCCAATCCTGTACCAATGGTGCCTTATTTTCACCGAAATAAATCTCTACAAAAGATAGTGGGTCATAGATGTATAAGGCCTTGAATGGTTTCATGCCTATGGACACGTGTTGGGTGGTGTTGTAGCAGTAATCTCCCAAGTGTAACCATCTGATCCATGCTTTCTGTTGCCCTGCTACATAATTTATAAGATAGCCTTCAACCCACTTGTTGACTATATCGGTTCATCCATCTGTTTGCGGGTGATATCTAGTACTAGGGGTCAAGGCCATACCAACCAATCTGAACAATTCCTGCCGAAACGTACTCATGAACCTGCTATCCCTGTCACTGACAATGGTTTTGGGTAGGCCATGCAACCTGAAAATCTCCCTAAAAAACAGTTCAGCCACCTATGTTGAACTGAATTCGGTGGCTATGGAGAAGAAGTGTGCAAACTTTGTCAACCTATCCACCACCACAAAAATGCAGTCCTTCCCCTGTGTTTTTGGCAACCCGGTGATGAAATCCATGGATATGCTTTCCCACTTCTGCTCTGGAATGGGTAAGGGTTGTAGTAGTCTTGTTGGGTGGGTGTGCTCATCCTTGTTCTCTTGACATGTAGTAGACTCCTTTACATTCATTATTACATCCTCCTTGATGCCCTTCCATGAGAACCTCTCCCTTACCTATCTGTACGTCTTACTGATCCCTTGGTGCCCTGCCATTGGCGAGTTATAACATGCCTGCAACACCTTGGCCTTGAAGGCCGATCCAGGAACCAAAAAGATTCGGACCTTGTAATATATGAGGTCATTTATAACCTTCAAGTTATCATCCTGTACTTGTCTGTCCAATAGATGACAAGCATACTTATCCCTTGCATACTCCATCACTAAGTGGGCCTTCCAGTCAACTGATACACCTATTAATGAAAAAATGGATGGCCTCCAGGATAATGCATCAGCTACCACGTTGTTCTTCCCCTTGACAAATTCAATGTCAAAGTCATAGGACTGTATCCTGCTTACCCATTTTTTCTACCTTTCATTCAAGTCCTTTTTCTCCAGTAGGTATTTAAAACTGTTGTGATCTGACTTAACTACAAACCGTGCACCTACCAGATATTGCCGAAATTTGGCTAGTGCGTGCATAATGGCTATCATTTCTTTGTCATAAATGTTGTAGAGTAGCTCAGGACCCTTGAGTTTCCAGCTCTCATAGGCAAGAGGGTGCTTATCCTACATCAATACAGCCCCTATACCTTCTCCTAAAGCATCACACTCCAATGTAAAAGGTAGTCTGAAATCTAGAAGGGCTAGGATTGGACACGTGATCATCACCTTTTTCATCTTATCCATTGTATTTTGAGATTCTTCACTCCATTTGAAGGCTCCCTTCTTAGTCAAATCGGTCAAGGGTGCACACCGCTGGGAAAATCCCTTGACAAATTTCCTGTAGTATGTGCACATGCCTAGAAACCCCCTTAACTTTGTGAGTGTCTTAGGAGTAGGCCACTCCATAATGGCTTTTATTTTCTGCTTATGCACCTATACCCCCTTTTCTCCAATGATGTGTCCCAAGTAAATTACCTCTGTCATTCCAAACTCACATTTGGACTCCTTAGCGTACAGTGACTGTTTCTCCATGATAGACAAAATTTGATCCACATGCTGAAGGTGTTCCTCCCATGTCTTGATGTAAATGAGCAAGTCATCAAAAAATACTAACAAGTGTTTCCTCAGCTGTTTGTTGAACACATGGTTCATGCAAGATTGGAATGTGGCTGGGGCATTGGTTAACCCAAAGGGCATCACCAAGAACTCATAATGGTCATAATGACACCTGAAAGTTTTTTTTTAGATGTCGTCCTCCCTCATCTTGATCTGATGGTAGCCATAACATAGGTCAATCTTTGTGAAATAGACAAATCCATGCAATTCATCTAGCAACTCATCAATCCTAGGTATAGGGTACCTATTTTTTTATTGTCTTTTTATTCAAAGCCAGGAATTCAATGCACATCGACATAGTTCCATCTTTCTTCTTGACCAACACTATTGAGGAACCAAAGGGACTAGATCTTGGCCTGATGTGCCCCATGTCCAAAAGTTCTTTGTTGGATTTCTCTATCTCGTCTTTGTACTTCTTCAGATGCCTATATGGTGTGGTGGTGATTAGTTTAGCTCCCATATCTAGCTCAATGATATGCTCAAACCCCCTATCTGGTGGCACTCCTAGAGGTATCGACCCAAACACCTTGTTGTGTTTGTCAATCATCTCTTGGATTTATGGAGTGTAGTGAAACTTACCTTGCTCATCCACACATGCTGAAATCCTACACTCAATTGCATACACAATCTCTTCTCTCCTGAAGATGGCCTCCATCCTCTTAGCCATGAATATCTTGGCAGAATTACTTGTCATGCCCCGGAGCACTATCTTTCGTCCATACTCCTCTATAAAAGACATCTCCATGGTATTGTAGTTGGTGGTTATAGGTCCTAATGTGTTGAGCCACTAAACTCCAAGGATTATGTTAGTTTCTGGAAGATCCATCACATAGACATCCTGTACCAACTCATGCCTACCCAATGTAAGATTCATACTTGGAATGTATCTATCACAAGGCATAGTGCTTCCACCTGCCACCTCCACCTTGAACCCTTCAAATTCCATTGCAGGTATATGCCTTCTCTTAAACAATGTTAAGTTAATGAAGTTGTGAGATGCTCCCCCATCAATCAATACTGATACTTTCTTCCTCTGCAAGGCTCCTCTCATCCTGAAAGTGTTAAATTTGGGCAACCCACTGATAGATGCTAAGGTGGCATTCCCTTCATCCATACTATTCTGTTCTAGGACATCCTCTTCTTTTGTCTCTATGGTTTCGGCCTCTATGTTCTATATTTGGCTGCAATCTTCCTCCTCCTCATTGTCTGAGGTCACTTCTATGTAGTGCACCTGGACATGGCCCATGCACTTGTGTGATGGGTTCCATGGTTCTTTGCATGTGAAGCAGAGTTTCTTCCTTCTAAGTTTCCTCCTGGTATTGTCATCCATTATGCCATGGCCCCTATAAAACCCCCTTTGGTCACATCCTACTTAATTCATTGGAGGTCTCTGATCCCTTCCTTTAGTGTTAAGGGGTGGTCTAGGTATAAATTTCAGCCTAGCAGCTGGTCCTATGTCCCTCATCCTCCAAATCGCATCCTGTAGGTTGGTAGGATTAAAATCCTTTACCCAAACCTTCAAGGGTTCCATCAACCCTTCAATGAAGAGAATCATGAGTCTGGTTGGTGATATATCATGCACCATGACTGCCAACCTCTGAAAGTATTCAATGTATGCCCCAGTCGTACCTGTTTGCTTGAGCTGTGTGAGTTCCTAGAAGTGTAGCTCAAGATCTCCTTGATCAAATCTATCAATGAGCCTCTGGGTGAATTTAGTGTAGGACACTATCTGATTGTGGCCTAGGGTGCTGAGTCCATGAGACCACCAATCATGAGCCTTGCCATCCAAGTACATAGTGGAAAACTTGATGGCTTCCATCTCCCTCATGGGATTAAGTTGTAGATATGTATCCAATTTTTGCACCCATGCCTATGTTGTCATCTTGGTCATGCCATCAAAATATAGGATTTCCATCTTCCCTTCTCTTCATTCAAACTCATAGTTTTTCCTATGGCTCAACCTAGGATTGTTTCTGAACTTGAGTTGGTATTATTGATCCAAGGACACATGCCTTTGAATCAACATGTCCAAGCCATAGTACTCCTTAGTACATTGTGCCATCTGCTCAACAAAGTCATCCACCTGTTCTTGCTATGCATTTTCATCTGTGAATGTGGGAAAGTATGGTCTAGGGTTAGCCCTGCTACCCATTTGTCCATATGATGTGCCTCCTCCATGGCTTCCCTCGAATCTAGGAGTTTTTTTTTGGATTATATCTATTTTAACCATGGGATCCACCAAATCCACCAACCACTTTTCTTCCATATGTTTCAGGGTCTTTCCCTTGATGAGTCATATGCATCAATAACTCGGTTATCTAGGTTTGGTTCTCATCAATATTCCTCAAGTTCCCATCTACCTTTTTCAAGGTCTCAGTGATTTTGGCCTACCCCCTTTGATTTGTCTCCTGGTTTTCCTGTAAATGGTGGACCAAGTTGCCTTCTGTGAGGTTCAAGGTTTGCTGGAATTTGTTAAATTCGGCTTCCAAGAAAGCCAAGCCCTGTGGTTCATGGTCATCTCCTGAACCCTCCATTTTGGCATTTGTTTCACTGGTTGGTTTCTTCCTTCTGCCCATAAAGATACCATTGTACCTCTACATGCACTAATCCTCACAGGTGTGGAGGATCAAAGCTCTGATACCACTGTAATGATCCCAAGCCAATTTTTTTTCTTGGAATCACTAACTAACCACTGATTTGATTATTATTTGTTGTGTATGCAGGTTTTCCATGAATATTTCGTCCTTAGGGTTTATTCAGTTATTCAGCCACAAATTTATACAAGAATCATTGTAATCATATGAAGATCATCAACATTACACAAGATAGGAACCAAAAGAAAATAGTTGAAATTTATTATAAGAAAGCAAGCGCCTGATACAATAGAGAAGAATATCTGAAGTAGATGGATTCAAGACAATAATGGAGTTGTATACAAAATTCTCCTGAAGATACAAATCAATCCTCCCAAAGGCTACCAATAGAAGTTGAACGCTCAACTGCAAGACCAAGGTTTTGACCTACCCTCAAGCAACTGGTACGACCCTGGTTGAAGAAAAGGACACCAAGGGTTCAACCCTCCTGAATATATAGACCCCCTAATGCTTCCAAACTCTCCCTAACGATAGATCAAGGCAAGGGAATCCTCCTTCTGAAGTATGAATCTCAAACACTGAAGCTTCCTACTCAAACTGCAGAAACCCTAGGATGGTACAACCCTCCTGAAACCCTGAATATGGCCAATAGTACAGCCCAGCTAAAAACAAGGTCTGAATTGTCTGAAACTCTCCTGGATGATAGATCGGGCAACCACAAGCACTTGAGAGAAGTTTCAAGGTCATATTTAGCCTATGGCCTTCTAGATATAAGAAATAATCAATCACCAAGTTGTACCCTCACTCCTGAAATCGTCCCAACCTATAGTAAATGATAGGGACGTGATAACTCCTCTAGGAAGCCTTCAAACTGATGAGAAAGGTCTTGCAAGAAAAACCCTAGTGCTAGAAAAATCTCAAGCTTCTTCCCTTGGATGAATATAAATATTCCTCAACAATGGGTGATCCCCTGCAAGAAAACCCTAACCGGTATGACCTTGCTGATCAAAATGGTATGGCCCTGCTAGTCCTCCTGGATAGATGATAGTTGTAGACTGGTGGGGGTAGAGTATTTCATCCCCGAGACCAAGCTTGGAGCTAGGTGAGTGGAATATTTCACCACTAAGATGTTGATCTAGGTGGATATTGGTGGCCACCCACCTATTCCACTTGGACACCCACCATTGCTTCTTTCAGTTTTTCCATTTCTGCATAGTTTACTATTTTTAGCAGTTTTTTGGGTCCTGAACTTCCAGAGTCGTTTTGAGGCCTTAAACAACATTTTTTTGAAAAACGGGGAGCAACATGGATTATTGATCATTGTTTCTCACCCAGAAGTTGTAGTCCTTGAATAGATATTTCTAACGAGGTATGGAACACGTCAAACAAAGATCGTATGCCAAAGTTACATCCCTGGGAAGTTGATGTACCAACTTACCCAAACGGGGCCCATAGTCTTGGTGTTTCATCTCCTAGGGTTAGGTATTTGGATGTTTAGGGTTTTCTATTGTTTCTCAATAATGATAGGCCTTCGAGCCTCATTTTAACACAGTTCATAGGCCATTATCTGCCACATCTCTTCTTAGAGATAAGCTACCAGTGCCCTACCTAGTTTATTTCCATTATGTCTGTAAGCATATTTCAATCATTTGTTATTAATGAAATGAAGTCTTATTTCCACTACATCTCTGTGTTTATGTGTATTTATGTATTTCATTGTTTTCCTACATAAATCTGGATCAGTGGTATCAGAGCAGTCTGCTCATTCTCGATCCTTCTTTGCATGTCCCCAATGAGGTCGGGGTATAAGGAGTTGAGGATCGATCTGGTTGAACCTTTGCAAGATCAGCCTCGCAAACATCGATGACCACCCATGGGGGAAGAAAAGAAAGATGAGGGAGCAGGATATCCTATCAAAATGTTGCTCGAGGAGGCCCTCGAGAAACAAAGGAATGCGATGATGGACAACTTTTCCCAGATTCTTCAACAGATTCCCACTGGCAGTGCATCGATATCCAACAACCACTCTGGAGGCACCACTCCTTTTAAGGTACAAGTAAACTTTGACATTCCCATATTTGAGGGCCAAATAGATGTGGATGTCATAGATAGATGGTTGAATCTGTTAGAAGGATATTTCTCGATTCATGACTTTTTCGACCGATAAAGGATTATTTTTGCACTCCTCAAAGCTGCCCCCCCATGTCAAGGACTGGTGGGAAACCTAATTAGAGCAACAAGGTGAGGGGGAACCCTCTCTGTTCTTGGCTGCACCCACTTGGAATTATTTCTGAGATGCCATCAAGGAACAATATTATCTCATGGGGAGCTATGAGGACAAATACATACAATGGACTATGCTGCAGAAACAAAGGGACCAAGATGTGCATGAGATGACGAATATGTTTCATACCCTACATAAAAAGTTGGGTATCAAAAATTCAGAGAAACATTTGGTGTTAAACTACCACAGTTGTCTACAAAGATACATTCAAGAGGAAATGGAGTTCCTCAACATATCCTCACTTGGTGTGGCATACCGATATGCTGCCAAGATTAAGCAGAAGTTCAAACAGAAGAAGCGATACTTTGGGTTTGTAAATCAGAAGCAAGGGAAAGGTACCCCCAAACCGTAGAACAAAGTACCAATCCAAGGTGGGGTGGCCCAGGACAACCCGCCAAAGCCACAAGAAAAGAACAACACCACGAAGCCAAAAAATGACATGAGGAAGTGGTGTGAGTTCCATAAGAGCTCCACTCACAACACAAGTGAGTGTTGGGCCAAGAAGTCACTGGTAGCCGAGTTGAAGGCTTCTAAATCAGATGCATGCTCCAGCTCTGAATCGGAAACTGACAAGGGGAATGACAGGGGAAAGAAGTTTATCAATTCGGATCCCAACGCCACCATTGCCACCACGAATATCCAGAAGGAGGAACTAGAAGATCCAGAGGAGGTGGAGCGTCTCTTCCATTCCAATATGTGGGTAAAGGGTTCCCTATTGTAGTTCATTGTCGATAGCGGGAGCTAGAAGAACCTCATCTCAATAGAGGTTGTGAAGTAGCTGGGCTTCCCGACCATATCACACCCACAACCATACACCATCAGGTGGTTGCACCAAGGACGGGACCTCCGCATCAGCCAACAATGTCACCTTCCCTACAACATCAAGCCCTTCACAGATGAGGTATTATGTGATATTCCTCCTCTTGATGTTTCTGTTGTATTATTAGGCCAAATGTACTTGTGTAAGAAACATGTTGTGTATGATTCCAGGCCTTGTTCTATTATTATCACTTTGGTCAATACGCTATACAAGATATTGGAGATAGCACCACCTACCACCATCTCTTTGGTTACTGCAAAACAATGCAGTAAGATCATTTCCAAAACTAGGAAATTTGTTTTCCTGATGATCCGTTCTCAAGGAAAGAGGAAGACTGTGGCCATGACCTCCAGACAGGACCCCGCTGCATGAAAACAACAGATGGATAGGGTCATGGAGGAGTATGAGGACATCTTCACCTCCCCCACAGGGGTGCCTCTACACTACCAAGTCAATCACCCCATCGATTTGACCCCAGGTGCGCCACTGCCCAATGGACCCATCTATCGGTGCTCTGTTATGGAGAATGATGAAATCAAGAGGCAGATTCAAGAGCTGTTGCAGAAAGGTCACATCTGTTCGATTTCATCTCCTTTTGGGAGCCCGATCATGTTGGTGCAGAAGAAGGATGGGACTTGGATACTTTTCACTGACTATCGGGCATTGAACAAGATCATTGTCTGAAATAGGTACCTGATCCCACAGATTGATGACCTTCTGGACCAACTCAAGTGGGCAAAATATTTCAGCAATATCGACTTGAAGTCTGGGTATCACCAGGTACCAATCAAACCCTTTGATGTGTGGAAGACTGCCTTCAAATCCAAGGAGGGCCTTTTCGAATGGTTGGTCATGACTTTCGGGTAGACGAATGCCCTTGCAACCTTCATGAGGCTCATGGATGACATCCTGCAGCCATTCACCAACTCATTTGTAGTGGTGTACTTGGATGACATTATGATCTTCAACTAGACTTGGGAAGATCACCTCCACCACATCTGATAGGTCCTCCAAACACTGCGGCAACACAAGTTGTGTGCCAATTTGGAGAAATGCACTTTTGGCATGACCTAGGTTCAGTATCTGGGATACATTATTGATGAGTGGGGGGTATATGTGGATCCAACAAAGATCCAATCCATTCGGGATTGGCCAGCCCCAACCACCCTAACAGAGCTCCGCATCTTTTTATGTCTTGCCAATTTCTACTGCAGGTTTGTGCTAGGATTCTCTCATATCACTTGGCCCTTGAGTCGAGTCACCAAGGGAGGAGCTAAAGAAAAATTATTTTGGTCTGAATCTCAACAGAAGGCATTCGGGGAGTTGAAGCATCACCTCTACTTTGCACTAGTGCTCACATTACTAGAATTGCAACAACCATTTGAGATCAAGACAGATGCCTCTTACTATGCTATTGGGGTAGTCCTTACTCAACATGGGCATCCAGTGGCATATCACAGTGAGACACTTTTCGACACAGTCCAGAAGTATCCCACTTATGAAAAAGAAATGTATTCCATTGTGCAGGATTTTCAGCAATGGAAGCATTACATTTTGGGAAAGGAAATGGTCATCCACACAGACCACTGACCCCTATAGTTCATACAAACACAAGGGAAGTTGTAGAAAAATCACCATCAGAAGTGGTCCACATACCTGCAACATTTTCATTTGAACATTAAGTACAAGAAAGGTAGCACCAATAATGTTGTAGACTGCCTCATCCAACCACCCATCGTGGCGCTAACCACTGTGCTCAACTCTTGTGGGCATGAGACTTCCGATTGGCCTCTTCTCTACACAAGTGATCTAGAATTTGGCCACACATACAATACACTCTTGGAGGGTAAGCAAGTTCCCAATTTTCACCTCCAGGATGCCCTGCTTTGTCACCTGAGACACCTTTTTGTTCCTTCAAGTGAGCGTGCCAAGATGATTTGGGAGGCACACTACAATCAGGTCGCTGGGAATTTCGGGGTTGAGAAAACCGTGGTAGTACTGCAAAATTATTTCTATTGGTCGAACCTTCGACAGGATGTCGGGAAGTACATCAAGTTCTGCATTGCTTGTGCCATTTCCAAACCGACCATCAAGAAGCAAGGCCTCTATACTCCGCTTCCTACCCCCAGTTTGTTGAAATAATGTAACTACGAAGAGCATTCTTATTATTATTTGTTATTGGATTAAATCCCCATTGCGAATTAATCATGTCATTATTATTATTATTGTTATTTTATTAATCCCCATTGAGGATTAATCATGTCGGTAATTGTATAAGGACCAAATCCCCTTTTGCGGATTGGTCATCGGAAAATTACAAAGGACAAAATAAGAAGTCGGCCCCAACAGTTATAATGGAAGACCCAGAATTAATTAAAGGTAGGTTTACCCACCCAGAGTGAGAGGTCGGCCCTGCCAGTTGTGACCTTTCACATGTACCAGTCTGATATAAATAAGAGGCTAGCGCCTCACTTCAAACACACACTCACTTGCTCATTTCTCTTATGAGGCAAGCTACAATTACCAGAGAGAGGAGGAGAAGAGTGACACATCTCTTGGGGAGGACTTTCTGTATTGGTTTGATTTATCTCTTGAACATTGTATAAGCTATTTATGATAAGGAAGTTTTTGCTGGGTTTTCTTCCCCTAGAGGGTTTCCTAGGATAAATTATGTGTCTCTTGTGAATGTGTATTTCTCATTGATCTTGTTTTTATTATGCTCTTATCTATTGAAATGCAAAGAACTATAATAATGGCATAAACATTAACATGGTATCAGATCCAACCTGAAGAAAGCATTATTTGCAAGAGGAAAAACGTCACTGTTGCAGCACCTGCAAATTAGGGTTTTGAAAAAGTATCTCTTTTCATCTGCCTAACCTCCTAGAAAGATGTGCCCTCCCCCTAGGATCAATTTGGCACCTAGAGATAGCCTTTTCAGTGGATGGATCTCCCGAAAAGTGAAACCCTAGTTTCACCAGAGTACCAGAAGTACCAAAAAACTAGTACCAAAAGTACCAGAAGTACTGAAAGCACCAGTCCAGAAATCCACAAATCAGATTTGACGGGGTAAAATTTGGATTTTCTAAGATCTGGGGACACTAGGCTACTCGCCTCAGCCAAGCGCACCTCCTGGTAAGGTCAAAATTTGATTTCGAGCACTTTCAATTTTTTGGTTATTTTTGTTGCCGAAAGTACAAGATGTCTGCAAGCACAAAGCTTGTTGAGAAATTAGAAGGCATAGACAACTTCCATGCCTGGAAGTATAGGATCGATTTGATCCTTGCAGAGAATGACCTATCAAGATTTATCAAAGAAGAAGTGGAGGAACCTGAAGATGTCGTAGAGAAAGCGAAGCATCAGAAGGACTCAATCAGGGCTCAGAGAATCATTGCAGATTCAATCAAAGACCATCTGATCCCGTATGTATCATCAAAGAAAACCCCAAAGGATATGTTTGATGCTCTAAGCAAACTATATGAAGGAAATAACATCAATCGAAAGATGAATCTTAGAACTCAGTTGAAGAATACCAAGATGCAGAAAGGAGAAATGATTCAAGAATATTTCTCTTGAATCTACGACATAAAAGAACAGTTGAAAGCGATTGGAGACACCATCGACAAAGACGAATTTGTAATAACCTTGGGATGCCTTCATCCAGTCAGTATGCGACAGAAAGGAAAAACTACATTTTGAAAGCCTATGGGAAGAATGCACCCAAGAAGAGACAAGGGTAGCCAACCATGAAGCACTACTAGTAAGGGGTGATGATCAGGACCTAACTACTCATACAAAAGGAGGAAGGAAGAATCCCTACTTCAAAATGGAATATCATAGAGAACTACAACCATCAAACAAGTTCAACAACCAAGAATCTCATTCAAGAAATTTTTAGAAGAAAGGACAACGCAAGGGACGAGATCTCTCATCTATACAATGCTATCATTGTGATAAGATGGGACACAAGGCGAATAATTGTCCAGTTAG
>ML813216.1:27040-41260 GCA_009831015.1 Picea engelmannii
TGTCACAGGTTTACCAGAACTCAAGGTTGATCAGGAAGGCATATGCAATGGATGTGCGCAAGGGAAGAACATCAAGAACCCCTTTCCAAAGAGGGACAACAAAGCAGAAGGAGCATTGGAACTCATCCATTCTGATGTGTGTGTCCCAATGCCATCATCCTCCATTAGAGGGTATGTATACTATGTATCATTTATTGATGATTATTCTCGTAAGACCTGGATATATTTCTTAAAATCTAAAGATGAAGTATTCGGTAAATTTAAGGAATTCAAAGCCTTGATAGAGAATATTTTCGAAAGAAATATTAAGATACTCAAGTCAGATAATGGAGGAGAATATACCTCGAAGGAGTTCGTAAACTTCTGCAGAGATGTCAGGATCAAGAGGGAACTAACTACTCCCTATAACCCCCAACAAAATGGTGGAGCTGAAAGGAAGAACAAAACGATTATGGAAGTTGTGAAGATCATGATTCATGATCAAGATCTTCCTATGTGCTTATGGGAAGAAGCAACTATGGACACTGTTTATGTGAAAAACAGACTATCCCATAGTGCACTTGGGTTCAAGACCCCAGAAGAAATGTTCACCGGAAAGAAGACAGAGGTAAGCCATCTCAAAATATTTGGCTGTCCAGTGTTTATCCATATACCGAAAGAGAAAAGAAACAAGCTGGAACCCTCCGGAAAGAAGGGAATATTTGTGGGATACTGTGAGGTATCCAAAGCCTTCAGAATATACTAGGGATGATTTTAGGGATGTAAATTTATTTTAAAATATAGAAACTTTGGTGAAACTTACTAATCCTTCATATTCTAACTATAAATGTTTAGCGATATTTTTGTAAAAATATTCAAATTTCTAAGGATTTTATACAGTTTGTATAAATTTTTGGTGATTTTAAGGTCAAATAATTTTATCCTATAGAATTTGGGCGAAGCATTTTTAGAATAGCGAATCTTTTTTTGGGAAAAACGATGGAAAATTATCCCATGAGCGAAATTTAGCCCCTAAAATCATCCCTGGAATCTACATACCTGGTCAGCGCCATATTGAGATCAGCAGGGACGTGACCTTTGATGAAGAAGCTGCACTTAAGAAATCGAGAAGATGTCATCTTGAAGAGGTATATGAAGAGGAACCTGTAAATCCCAGGATGATAGAGTCCGTGAGGGAATTTCCCAGAGCTGCAGAACCTGTAAGGGAATTCATAGCTTCCCCTGATGAGGAGACTCCTGAAGATCATGATATAATAGAAGTTCAAGAACCTCCTCAAATGACCTTCTCCCATAAAAAAAAGCCTACTAGGGAAAGAGAGCTTATTCAATATGGAGAGAAGTATGGTGCCCCACAAGGAACCACAAGACAGGTGAAGAGACCAAAGTCATTCTCCAGTTACATGACTTTGATGTGTAATCTACTTGATGAAGAGCCCACATGTTTCGAAGAGGCCATCCAGAAGAAGGAATGGGCATATGCCATGACAGAGGAATACCAATCCATAATAAAGAATGATGTATGGGAAATAGTTCCCAGACCAAAAAGTAAGGAAGTGGTATGATCAAAATGGATCTTCAAGATAAAACATGTTGCTAATGGAAGTATTGATAAATATAAAGAAAGATTTGTCACTTGTGACTTTTCCCAGAAGGAAGGAATCGACTATGAAGAGACATTTGCTCCTGTGGACAGATACCCTTTGATTAGAGCCATTATAGCTCTTGCTACCAAGATGAAATGGAAGCTGCACTAGATGGATGTGAAGACAACTTTTCTGAATGGTGTTATCAAAGAGGAAGTGTATATAGAGAAACCCCAAGGATTTGAGGTTGAAGACAAGAAGTCTCATGTCTGTCAATTGAAGAAAGCCTTATATCGATTGAATCAAGCTCCCATAGCTTGGTATGGACATATAGATAGTTTCTTGACAAGCTTGGGCTTTACCAAGAGTAAAGCAGATTCAAATCTATACTTCAAGATCATGGATAATGAACCAGTAATACTATTACTGTATGTGGATGACTTATTCTTAACTGGAGAAGAAAATCTCACCACTGAATGTAAATAGAGACTTGCCGCATAATTTGAAATGAAAGACCTTGGCCTAATGCATTACTTCTTAGGCCTTGAGGTATGGCAGAGTCCAGAGAGAATCTTCCTTAAACAGGGGAAGTACACGGTCTAAATATTAAAGATATTCGACATGCTAGAATGCAAGTCCATGAATACTCCCATGGAAGCAAAGCTGAAGCTGCTGGTCGATACTTCGTCAGATTTGATAGATGCCACTCTGTACAGACATATTATTGGATCGTTGATGTACCTGACGAACACAAGACCAAACATTTGTTTTACAGTGAACACCTTGAGTCAGTTTCTGGTAGAGCCCAGATGTGTTCATTTAGTGGTTGCAAAACATGTGATGAGGTACCTTAAAGGTAGATTGGATTATGGTCTCAGCTATGATGGAGATCATGACTTCACACTGAGTGGATATACTGATGCAGATTGGGCAGGAAGCATTGCTGACAGAAAAAGCACTTACGGATGTTGTTTTAGTTTGGGATCATCTATGATCTCATGGTAGAGTAGGAAGCAATCCAGTATTTCTCTCAGCACAGTAGAAGCAGAGTACATTACCGTATGTTCTGCTAGCTGCAAAGCTATATGGCTTTGAAAGTTGCTGACAAGCCTATTTGATTTGGAGATGAGAGAAACCGCAATTCTATGTGACAATCAAAGATATATTAAAATGATAGAGAATCCTGTGTTCCATGACAGGTTGAAGGACATAGAAATCTACTATCATTTCATCCGTGACATGGTACATAGAGGAGCCATGAAGCTCCAGTACATTAGCACGGATGAACAGGTTGTTGATTTGTTGACTAAGCCTCTATCTCATGTAAAGTTTGAACACTTTCGAGATAAGCTTGGTATTTTCTGAAAGGACCCTTCCTGAAAGGGGGAGTAGATGTATTCCTTTCTTCTGACCTCGTTGTTAGACGTAAAGCAAGATGAGTCATGCTTCTGACCTCGCTATTAGACGTAAAGCAAGATGAGTCATGCTTTTGACCTCGCTGTTAGACGTAAAGCATGACACCATGTGATCCTTGCTTCTGAACTCGTTGTTAGACGTAAATCAAGATGAGTTATGTTTCTGACCTAGTTGTTAGACGTAAAGCATAACACCACTGATTCCTTTCTTCTGACCTAGTTGTTAGACGTAAAGCAAGATGATTCCTCGCTTCTGACCTCGTTGTTAGACGTAAAGAGAGATGTTGATGTGTTCCTTGCTTATGAACTCGTTGTTAGACGTAAAGCAAGATGAGACATGATTCTGACCTAGTTGTTAGATGTAAAGCATGACACTGTGATTCCTCACTTCTGACCTAGTTGTTAGACGTAAAGTGAGATGATGATATTACTTGCTTTTGACCTAGTTGTTAGATGTAAATCAAGATGATTCCTCGCTTCTGACCTCGTTGTTAGACATAAAGAGAGATGTTGATGTGTTCCTTGCTTCTGACCTCGTTGTTAGACGTAAAGCAAGATGAGACATGCTTCTGACCTAGTTGTTAGATGTAAAGCATGACACTGTGATTCCTCGCTTCTGACCTAGTTGTTAGACGTAAATAGAGATGATGATATTACTTGCTTCTGACCTAGTTGTTAGACGTAAAGAAAGATGTGACTGACACTGAGCTACCAGCTTAACCGCTGTGACATTGAGCTAGTGTAGTACTATGATGTGCCAGCCTAGTGCTGTGATGAGGTATCATTTTTACTGATACATGTTTGATGCAGATGATGATAGCATTCCTTCGAGAATGATGATGTTGTTGATGAAGAAAACTTCCGATGACTTGTAAATGTGCTAGACAATGGTTCAAGATGATATTGACAATACTGTCCTCCAGATGCCACTGATGATGTAGACCTCTCTCACCTGATGCTGATGAAGAATACCCTTCTTGTTAAGGGGGAGTGTTGAAATAATGTAACCGCGAAGAGAATTCTTATTATTATTTTGGTATTGGATTAAATCCCCATTGCAAATTAATCATGTCATTATTATTATTATTATTGGATTAATCCCCATTGAGGATTAATCATGTCGGTAATTGTATAAGGACCAAATCCCCTTTTGCGGATTGGTCATCGGACAATTACAAAGGATAGAATAAGAAGTCGGCCCCAACAGTTATAATGGAAGACCCAAAATTAATTAAAGGTGGGTTTACCCACCCAGAGTGAGAGGTCATCCCTACCAGTTGTGACCTTTCACACATACCAGTCTGATATAAATAAGAGGCTAGCGCCTCACTTCAAACACGCACTCACTTGCTCATGTCTCTCAAGCTGCAATTACCAGAGAGAGGAGGAGAAGAGTGGCACATCTCTTGGGGAGGACTTTTTGTATTGGTTTGAGTTATCTCTTAAACATTGTATAACCTATTTATGATAAGGAAGTTTTTGCTGGGTTTTCTTCCCCTAGAGGGTTTCCTAGGATAAATGATGTGTCTCTTGTGAATGTGTATTTCTCAGTGATATTATTCTTATTATGCTCTTATCTATTGAAATGAAAAGAACTATAATAATGGCATAAACATTAACACAGTCGACCTTGGGAATCCATCTCTATGGATTACATGTCAGGCCTTCCTTCTACTAAGCATGGAAGTGACTATGTTTTTGTGGTCATCCACCAATTCTCGAAGATGTCCATTATGATGGCCTGTAAGAAGAATATCACAATAGAAGCCACTGCTAAAATATTCTTTGAAAAAGTGTGGGTACACTTTGGGATCCCACAGTCTATCATCTCAGATCGGGACAAAAGGTTCCTCAGTACATTTTTGTCCAGCCTCTGGTTGATGTTGGACACCAAGCTCACCAAGTCCACAACTTTCCATCCGCAAACTGATGGCCAGCCAGAGGTCATCAACCAGATGATCGTACACATTTTGCGCATGTACAATTCAAAGAATCCATGCACATGGGATGAGATCCTCCCCTATGTACAACACAGCTACAACCGGGCTCTCCATAGCTCAACCAACCACAACCCCTATCAAGTGGGCTTGGGATTCCAGCCAATATGTCCCATTGACATAGCCATGACATTTGTGGCTACTCAGGAAGATTCAACTCATGTCCAGTCTGAGGCTGACAAGGCAAACAACTTCATTGAGCGCATTCAACACATCCTCCAACAGGTTCATGACATCTTGGACATATCCAATGCTAAGTACTAGCAGTGACATGATCAACATCGGGTGCCACACAACTTCCAGGTGGGCAACAAAGTGTGGCTGCATTTGCAAAAGGAGTGCCTCGTTGAACCCCACTACAAGCTTCGCCCGCTCTGATATGGGTCATACACCCTCACCAAGACTATAGGGGACAATGTCTTTGAGCTCAACATTCTTCCATTCCTTGGTCTGCACCCAGTGTTCAGTGTGGACCGCCTTTGGCCCTACTTTACACCTCTACTAGACACATTAGACATGGCAGATCAACTCACACCAACAGAGTTAAATCTAGACTGAATGGAATAAGCCAGAATTGATCAAATCATGGATACATAGATCAAGCACACCCAACAACAAAGGATACCACTATATGGAGTTGTCAAAGCATGCCAACGCCTTCACCGAGGCAAGTGCCTCACTAGGGACCAAGTTTAGCACATGTTTCCTTATCTCATGGAGGAAGTCAACGCAATGGGGACCATTGCTTCCTAAGGGGGGAGGAATGATCCAGGTGGATATTGGTGGCATCCCACCTATTCCACTTGGACCCCCACCATTTCTTCTTTTATTTTTTCAGTTTCCACACAGTTTACTATTTTTAACATTTTTTCGGGTCCTGAACTTCCGGAGCCATTTTGAGGCATTAAACGACACTTTTTTGGGAAAATGGGGAGCAACATGGATTGTAGGTTGATGTTTCTCACCCAAAAGTTGTATTCCTCGGATATATATTTCTAATGTGGTATGGAATTCTTCAAACATAGATCATATGCCAAAGTTACGTCCCCGGGAAGTTGATGTACCAACTTACCCAAATGGGGCCCATAGTCTTGGTGTTTCATCTCCTAGGGTTAGGTATTTGAATGTTTAGGGTTTTCCATTGTTTCTCAATAATAATAGGCCTTCGAGCCTCATTGTAACACAGTTTAGAGGCCAGTAGTTGCCATATCTCTTCTCAGAGATAAGCTACCAGTGCCCTAGCTAGTTTATTTCCATTCTGTTTGTAAGCATATTTCAGTCATTTGTTATTAATGAAATGAAGTCTTATATCCACTGCATCTTTGCGTTTATGTGTATTTTTGTATTTCATTGTGTTCCTACATAAATCTGGATCAGTTTCTCACTAGGGTTTGTAATATCAAAACCCTCAAAATTGTATTCTCAAGAGCATCAACAAGCAAAATACCAAAATCCAGAATGAATAACAGGTGCGCCATAGCCTTCTCTTTATATTTTTCTTCTATTTCCTTATTGAGTTAAGTTAACTCCTAGAGTTAACCCTAAATCAACCTCCAATGCTTCTATTTCTTCATTGAGTTATCTTTTTACTCCTTTTTCTCTTTTTATTAAGTCAACTTAAGAATATAACCTTAGTTTGGTTGACTTTTCCTCGCAATGTGAGACTATGGCCTAGTGGGGATGCCTAGGCCACTAAGTCCTCTCAAAACCTCTTCATCAAGAGGTGGGGGAAATTACATTTATCATGTACTTTACCCATAAATAATGCAAAAGTACCATACAGAAGTGCTTTAGTAACCAAGATCACAAGAAGAATAACCATGCACAAGAACACAAGAGTTTATCCTGGGAAAACCCTTCTCAATCAAGGGGAAAAACCCAAAAATATTTTTCTATAGAGTCAAGAGAAGATCCCCCAGACCATGAACCCTAGAGCACACAAGAGGGTGCTTCTTGACCTAGAAAATTGTGCCTAAGATAAGTGTGCACTTCAGCCGTACAACTTGTCTTGAGAGAATGTTACAAGTTTGTGAGTGAGTGAGATCGACAATGGGGATCTACTCATCTTTATACAAGACCTAGGACATCAAAAGTATGTTTTTATTGGAAGAATAGGGATGATCTCTTCAAATGAATAAATATAATTAATGATTACATAATATTAATAATCTTTTACATGGTGGGGATCACTTGTACCCTTCACACCATAAATTAGGGTTACAACAAATATTACTCTCAGAAAATATAGCAAGGGATCCATACATCTCTAGTGCTCTACCACTAGGGACACGTCCACATGTGCTCAACCACATGGATGTCACTCTCAACATATCATCTCAACTAACTCCATAGAAGTACCATCTGGAGAGCCATCTCATATCGAATCAACTAATTCCATAGGGGTCAGACATAAGACCATCTCAATTCATCTCAACTCAGTCCAGAGGAGCATGACAAGAGACCACACATCATCTCAACTCAGTCCAAAGGAGTATGACACACCCATAACATGGGCTCTCTCATAGAATTATCAACTCGGTCCAGAGGAGAACGATCTAGAGAATGTCTCATGAAGATGCCATCAACAACACTCCCTCTCAGCTAGGGAGGCATTCTCCACCAAGCCAAGTGTCTCACATAAGTACTCAAACTTTGTCCTGGCAAGTTGTTTGGTGAAGACATTTGTAACTTGCTTGTGTGTGGAAAGGTACTACACATGTACTTCTTTCCTCTGTGCCATATATTTGATATCATGGCATTTGATCTCAATGTGTTTCGATTTATCGTGAAACACATGATTCTTGGAGAGCTTCACATAGCTTTGGTTATCACAATGGATACTGGTGGAATCCATCTCATGGCCAAATAATTTTGCATGGATCTTGAAAAAACACACTGCTTCGTGAACTGCCACACATAATTCAATGTACTCTGCTTCTTCAACACTCAAAGCCACAAAATTTTGTTTCCTACTGCACCAAAAAATCATGGCATACCCCAAAGTAAAAAAACAACTAGATGTGCTCTTCCGGTCCACTATGCTCCCTGCCCAATCTACATTGGCACATCCCTGCAATTTTATGTCTACATCAGAGACATATCTCTGGCCATAACCAAATGTGCCTTGTATATATATCAACACATGTTTCACTTCTATCCAGTGTGTATGTCTCGGCTAACTCATAAACTGAATGACTTAGTGCATAGCATATATCAGGTCTGGTGTTAACTAGATACATCAATGATCCAATTAGTTTCCCGTAAAGATATGGATCAATCTCGCCTGACTCAGAATAAGCCTTGTTCATCTTCTTCGAATTCATCGCCATCAGTGTAGGCATGGATCTGCACTCTGTCATCCAGAATTTCTTTAATATCTCATCTGTATAATTTTCCATGACTCGGGAAAATCTCATTAGTCCTCTGCCATACTTCTATTCTCTTACATATTTTTTCTACAAACCGACCAAGATTTGGACCAGATTAGATGACTTAATAGGAAGGGACCTAATTTCTCATGTGTTTGTTTGGAGAAATTCCTCATGCCACTTTGAAACAAAATCCACGCTAAACATTCCATCATTGTCTTCTCATTAATGCAATGTTAGATATGAAAATTAATCATTGTTAATCTTTGTGCACTGTTATAAAGAAAACATTGACCGCACAACTTTGAATATGGATGTGAATATATCAGAACAAGCTATCATAGATTCTGGACCAAGAACAAATCCAAAATCGGTCATTAAAAGAGATGGGGATCGGTGTTGTTGCCTCTCAACATTTCCTGAATCAAGATAGTCACATTCTAGTTGAGGAGGAAAATGTTTTCAATATATATAGACTTACTGGACTACACTACCACAAAACAAATGAGTTCCATTTGTGGAAAATCATTTCAAATATCAGCTAGGGAATGACAAATCCAGTTCATGGACTCTATAAAAGTTTGAATAAATGCATTCAAAGGTCTCAAGAATTGTTGTATTAGTAATGACTAGAGTGCAAAAATGAAGTAAACGAGGTTGTGATTGGTGAGAAAAACAGAGCTACACTATATATAAAAATCAAAATGTAAGAAAAAGAAAAGAGAATATTATAATTCATGCATGCAAATCAAAGAGAATATTATAAATCATGCATGTCGCATTCAAGTAATTGCAATTAGGTTATGTTCATTTCATACCACGAACTACAATCATGAACTAAACATATTTTTCTTCAAATTGAATTGAAGATGAACTTGAGAAACATAATGAGGCTCGAACCATCACCACAGTGGATTCTCCACAGTATTTGTTGCTGCAATATACGGAAATTAGAAGAAAACCATGCAATGAAATCCATGCTGACCCCGATTTCCTGCACCTCCGATAAGGTCTTATTCTATTGCGTGCAAATTGTGTCCATGCATAGGAAAATATACCAAGTAATGTGAAGCTTTTTTCCCCCAATTTTCTAAAAGTTAAACGACTAGATCAAAAAACTTCGTTGGATCAAAAAGCTTCATTGGATGAAAAAATATCCTCGAACAATGTTAGAAGATATTCTTGTCTGAATATATTCCTCCACTCACACCCCTAAATAGATCGATCTGAGGACCTGGCTAACGCATACATATTCCTCTATGATGAGGAGATCCACGATTTTCATATTTTTAACCGGATCGATGTCTCCCCAAAGACCCTCCATTCTTTCAAGACATGGAAATGAATGCAATCCCATGCTTCTTCATACAGGTTTTGTATTTTTAGCCATATATATATACACATGGTCGTGTGAATAGAGATAAATATATGAGAGAATTGACTTATTATACTTGAGTATCACATCTCTATTTATCACTTTTATAGTCATATCAATACTTTTGTTGTTGAATTATTCTTGTACTTAGTAGCATAATGTGGGGGATTTTTAGGCTACATTGGTTGCGCTACCATTTCCAATGTCCTTTCTCAAGGAGACAACACCCCCCAATATTATTTATGAGGAACCCCAATGAGTCCATGAAAAACATCATTAAATGAATCTTGTTGCATTACCTTTTCTTGTTAGAAATTTGATATTGTACTCTCGTAATTGTTCTAGTCCTACCATTTTATGGAAAATACAATATTTTTGGTAATCCTTGCACCCTTATATTGACCAACATATTAGTGACCTTGACATTGTTCCTTCTAGTATGAGTGAAATATAACTGTTCAAAATTATTGAAAGTATTTTGTATCTTCGATAAGATCACAACCAATCTACAATGGATATGTTAAGTGTTGTTATTGTATTTCGTCATCAACCTCTACACAAGTTCTATAATTTTCTATGAATCATCATCTACCTATAACAAGAAGAGATAGCCCAAGTGTTGATCTAGATCCATTCCTCTCTTTGATACCTATTTTTTTGTTGAGTTGTTTAAATTTTTCCCATTTTTTCTTGTGAAAATGACTAAAGGATGAACTTCGGTATCTCTAAATATCCCTTAATACTTGGGATTGCATTACCTATGTAAATATGAAGATTAATAGGTGATAGAAAGAGTCACAAAAAAGGTGAATACCAATTGTCACTCAAAAATGTATTTATAGACGTTTATGTTAATACAATAGACAAGTGTGGAGTTGGTATCAGAGAGTAGGATAATTCCATGATTTGATCCCTTAGAATTTCCTTTCCTCTTGAGAATAGAAAATGCCTCCTCTTTTCTTGTCAGTTGCTCTTCCTTCTTTGGTTGATTCTTTGTCTCTCTACTAGTCCATCCACATCCCATTTCTTCCATGGATTGTTCCAGTCTATGTGTCATTTTTAATTTTTGCATGTCTTGTGAAACACTAATTTTCTCATCACACGCACAGATTACCCCTCTGCTAAACCCTAATATGATTTCACCTTCACACAAACTTTTACTAGGCTTTGTAAACACCTGGAAAATCATTTAGTATACACAGTCTCAATAAATTCATCATCATACACCTAAGAAATATAGTTGTGCTCATTCTTAGGTGTTGAATATGAACCTGGTATCCATTCCCTCGTATGTATTTTTACTTTCTGTCTTGACTACTTCACTCGTATAGATCTTGTACAAATCCTCTTCCAGCTTGAAGAATGATTTCGGTCATTGCCCGAAACCCTAGCATCAATTTATCATGCATTCATGGTTGAGAGGTTGTAGTTTTCATCCCACTTCCTACCAAGGTGTCGATGATATTGAGTGACCAGAGGACAACAAAAGCAAGGAAGAGGATGGTGTAGAGACAGGTGAGGGAGGTTTTCAAAATAATTTGACATCTGGCCTACCGATAATTTCTGGCATTGTTGTGACTATGTTGGGAGCCTTTGTGGTCTAGGTGGTTTTCATTTTCTCTGTGCACAGTCTCATGTGTACTCTACATCGAATTTGTGATCATACAAGAGAAGAGATTGTGGAACATACTGGAAGGAAGCAAGCACAAATGTATAATAATGCACCTATTAAGACTTGCTAACTGATAAGATGTTTACAAGTGCATTTCTAGTTTCATGAGAATCTTTATGACTTATGTATTTAAAGTTCTGAGTTTCCTTCATGCCTATCCCATTTAACACACTCACATGCCTCTAGGCCACCATGAGGGCATATTTGGAAGAATTTCAAGAATGTACTAGAGTAGAGATGGAAGAGTAGTAGCATCACATTGTATCATATACAAAATAATTGAAATAATGGATTTTGATGAAGAGACCTAAAGCCCAATGTTGATCCTTGAGTTATGGTAGCTAAACATTCAATTGATTTTGGATACTATTCATTATTCCTTCACATCGTTCGCCTTTTCAAGTTGTATCTCTACTTCTGTAGTTGTTTCTTCATTTTCCTGTGTAATCTTTGCGTCACTGGTATATAAGTCCATACAATGTTACTATGGACCTAGAATTTTACTCAATCCAGAGGATTATGACACACCAATCACATGGGATCTCTCACAAGCCTCTCAACTTTGTCCAGAGGAGAACAGTTTGGAGAATGTCTCATGAAGCTGCAATCAACAACACTCCCTCTCATCTAGGGAGGAATTCTCCACCAAGACAAGTCTCTCATGGAAGTACTCAAACTTTTTCCTGGCAAGAAGTTTGGTGAAGACATCTAGAACTTTAGCATGTGTATAAAGGTGTTATCACTGAAATTTCATCTGCAAATGGTTACATGAATCCAACATCTTCAAACAGCTATGAGTTCACCCATGGACCAAAATTACCAAAAAAACATTTCCAAAAGGTCTAAAACTATACAACCAGTTACAAAATCAGGATCCGCTATGAATATATAGGGCACGTGTGCGCACATGCACCATCAAGAAACGCAAGAAAAGCGCACATGTGCATGATGCACGACTGTGGATGCTAAAAGATGTGCACACCTAAGAACGATGCATTTATGATGTTGGTCAGCCTCCCACCAACTTCTGGTTCAGCTTCCAGATCGATTTGACATCCAAATATCGGCTGGATCCAGCTGGGTGTCTGGTCAAAGACCTAAAGGTTCCATAAACAACCCATTTTCACACTAAAAGTTGGTTGCACAATACCTCAAAGTGGTGCTATAAAACAAGGCCATGGGTGCACTACATCTTCAAGTAATTCATTTGCAAGGTTTTACTGCTGCTATTCTCTTGGGGAAACCTCTTTTCTCATCAAAGGCATACTAACACCATTCCATTTGGGAATCCACATCACCTTTTGAGTGGGTTAGCTTGGGATTATTTCACCATTTCTTTCAAGTTTTCAAGTTGTAAGAAGAGATCAATATTGGGGGTCCAAGAGCCCTCCCTTGGAGGAAGAAGGGACCCAAAGTCCCCTTTCTCTTTGGTGTTTTATTTTCACTAACACAATCCTTTCCATTGGTGACATGAGTCTTGTTTGTTTCTTGTTCTTATGTCCTTATGCACAGGCTTTGAACGCCCGATCACGTTTTTTAGCAAGAGCCTTAGAGACGCCAAACTAAAATATGATATAATAGAAAAACAGGCGTACGCAATGGTGAAAACGCTTAAAGCATTCATAACTTACGTTCTGCATTAAAAAATTATCGCGTACGTACCAACCAGTGCTATGAAAGATATATTGGTACAACCAGATAGTGATGGAAAACGAGGGCGCTGGCTCGCTAAAATACAAGAATTTGATCTGGAAGTCAAGCCTACTAAATTAATAAAGGGGCAGGGTCTGGCCAAACTCTTGGCCGAGTCGAACCTTAGAGCTCTTGACATCAATTGCCTACAAGGGAAGACAAAGACACACATTTGCAAGAGCCGGATGACCAGACACATCCAAGCAAGGTTGAAGAAAAATTCATGTCGTCAGGATGGTATAAAGATATAGTTTTCTATTTGTTAAACCTGAAATGTCCAGATGGACTAACACCAGCCAAATGCAAAACTTTAAAACTCCATGCTGTAAAATATTGCATCTCCAAAAATCAACTATATTGGAAGGATCCACTCGGGTTCTTACTAGTCTGTTTGGTTGAGTTGGAAACTCCACGGGTTATGGAATAATTTCATGAAGGAATCTGTGGAGGACACCATGCATCGACTTCTTGGAAGATAACATCTTGTCGAGATTCAGGTGTCCCCGAAAGATTGTTACCGACAATGCCCAGGCCTTCAAATCCATGGCTATGATCAATTTCTGCCATAAGTACAGTATCGTTCTTGACCATTCCACTGCTTATTACCCTCAGGGAAACGGGCTGGCTGAATCATCTAACAAGAGCCTGGTAAACATAATAAAAAAAGTACTGAATGAAAACAAAAGGTCATGGCATGTGCATTTGAAGTACGCGTTGTGGGAAAACCACATCAGCACTAAAAGATCTATCGGCATTTCGCCGTTTCATATGGTCTATGGGACTGAGGCGGTTCTACCTATAAAATTAGAGTTGTCAGTGATGAAATTATGGCAGGATCAGAATGAAGAACCCAATCATGTAACCAGGAGAATTAACCAGCTGATCGAGGTTCAACAACACAGAGTGGAGGTTGATGAGAAAATGCAGAAATACCGGGACGATATGAAAGCATTGTTCGACATCAAGGCAAAGAACAGAGAATTCCTCCCAGGTGATTTAGTGTTAATATGGGATACGAGAAGGGAAGAAGCCGCAAAGCATGGCAAATTTGATCACCTTTGGTATGGACCATTCAGGGTCTCGGCTCCAGAAGGAAAGAATTCCTTTCTTCTGGAAAA
>ML813216.1:62448-97813 GCA_009831015.1 Picea engelmannii
ATGTTCTTAGTCTGGGATGCTTGGCTTGGTATTGTCGGTTTACTTGTCTTACTATCAATTCAGCGTCACCGTAAACCTCCAAGTTTTTTATATTTAACTTCTTTGCAGCCTCTAAACCTAAGATTAATGCTTCATACTCACATTCGTTATTGGTGTAATCTATATCCAACTGCAAACGATATGAGAAAGGAACAATAAACTTACCTTCAGGCGCTACTAAAAGTATGCCAGCACCAGCTCCTTCAGAAGATGAAGTGCCATCGAAGTACATTTTCCAGATACCACCTTTGCATAGTTCTTCAGTCAAGGGGATAAGCTCTTCTTGCTTTATATCAAGTTCTTCTGGACACCCATCTAAACCATCATCAAATGACAATATGCAATTCCCTAGATCTTGGTCTGCAACGTAAATGGGAAAGTTATTTGGATTCTGAGGATCACTGACAGTATACGCCAATCTTGTTTCTCTGTACAACCGGGTAAATTGACCACCGAATATAGAAATTGTGGCATATGACATGTACAATTGTAGAGAACCCCCCAAATTGGCTCCCCATGATCTGGATAACAACATACCATATTTGGGAGGAATATCTGCAATAACCACATCCATCAAGACACTCTTGACCGGGACTTGAGCCAGGGTAACAACCAGATCTTTTATCATCCCCATGCATTTAACCTTTCTCGAATCGAAAGAGTATATATTTCCATAGGGTCTAGTGATCTAGAGGCCCAGCCTCTCCATTATAATTTTGGGCATAACATTATGTGAAGCCCCAGAGTCTAACATACAGTTATGCAGTAACAGATCATGTATATTCAGGGTGATATAGAAAGGAGCGACGTTATCTTTAGATCCCTCAAAATGAGGACCAAAGGTGATGTTAGGTATATCGTCTTCTAGGTTGATAACATCAGAGTGACTTTCTGACTCATGGACACCCATTATTTTGGCGATTTTCTTCCGATAAGTGGGGTTTTTTTGCCAATTCTACCAAAGGAATCGGTATCTTAATTTTATTTAATTCATTTTCGAAATTGAAAGATAAATTTACCTTGTCTGTTTCTTTGGTTAAGACTTCCGATCTTTTCCTTTCCGACTTATTTGTCTGGAATTCTTTATCACTCGTGATCTTAGCCGAAGATATAACTTTATCTACTGGTTCAGTTTCTTTTGTTTGGGTTTCAACTTTTTTCACGTCGGAATCTTGAGTTTTTGCTACCTTGATTTTATTGTTGGGTAACAATGTTTCTTCCAAAGGAGGTTCATGAGCTTGACCCCTTTGAAGGATTCTTTTAGTTTGGTCAGTTGAGGTGGTCTTATTTTTTTATCTTAGATTGTATTTGGGTTGAAAATCAGTCGCTATCATTTCTGTTTCTGGTTGAGATACGCAGAGGTCGGGATGATCACCTTCTTCATATTCATTAGAAGGTTTAGAGGTATTTAAAGATTTCTCATAGTCTTCCCTGGTCAAAAATGTCTGGGAACATTCATCACCGAAACACGTGACTTCATCTTCCGAATCTCCGAAATCTTGGAGGTCATTTGCTCCTATAAAATTTTCGTTTTTTAGTGGAGCTTGTATTTTTTGATCTTCATTCTTTATTTGCCTCTGTTGATTTTGGGGATTTGGGTTTCCCCTAAAGTCCTTTTTGTTAGAAGAATCAACATTAGCCTGATCCAACTCCATCCTAGATATTTTGTTAGACAATTCTTTAATTATTCGGGCCATATCATCTACTATGTCATCAGTATATCTATTTGACCCCGAAGGACCCACTGGTTCCCTATAGCGTCTATTTTCTCGGTTGATTGTTTCTACTTTAGCCTTTAACTTGCATGAAGCCATCATATTAGATTCTATTTCGACAGCATCGTCTTGCATTCTATTTAGGGTGGCTCCTCTTCTTTCTCGCAAAAGTATGGAAAAATCAGGTTCGAAAGCTCTCGCAAAGGTTACTTTGGCTGAGGATTCAGAAGGTTTAACAGCGGCTGGGATTTTATTATACAGTTTGTTAAATCTCAAAATAAATTCCATAACTGTTTCTGAATTCTTTTTCTTTAGAGACCCAAACTTGGTAAAGTAATATAAGTGATCTTTCCGCTCTCCCCATTGTCTGAGGAAAGCATCTTCCAATGCATCATATGTCCGAATAGAAGCTGCAGGAAGGCTCCTAAACCAAGTTCGGACCTGTCCTTCAAAGGTCTGTACAAGAAGTCTCGAATAAACATCCTCGTGCTCAATACCACATATGTCTGCAAACTGGTCAAAAAATTTTAGATGCTCAGCTGCAGTTAGATCTCCCTCCCCAGTGAACTTAGGAAGATTTTTGATGTAGTTGTCAGGTAAATCATGGAGGTGAACGGGTAAAACTAGGGGAGCGTATCTCACTGCTACTTTTGCAAATACTCCGACGCCTGCCATCGACTTGGGAGTAGGAAATGAGGGTGTAACACACTTTTTTGAATCAGGTGAAACTGGGAAGTTCTGTCGAAGAAGGTCTGGTATGTCAAATGACAACGATCTTTCTAAAGGACCTTTTCCCTTGTTTATAGATGGGAAAGTCTGATGGATCTCACTCCTAAATTTAGAGTAGTTTGTTTTCGGATATTTGGTATCAGACAGAGGGCTGCAGGAAGTGGGAGGTTCTGAAGGGAATTTAGTCTTTAAAAGTGGGTTTTTGGGCTTATAATTTGTAGCGGTTTCCTCGACTGAGCCTCTCGCTCTTAAAAAAAATTCAGGATCATTTACAGGCATAATCATCTTGCCATCCGGGTTCTGTATGGTATTCTTTCTACCAGACCCCAGTTTGTATTTCAGTGGAGTCGCCAAGTGAAATATTTTTAAAAAAGCCTTAAAAGTGTGTGCACTCTATGTTTACTATCAAAAGAGTAACACTATCCACGAAATAGTTTGTCGTTTTCCCAGGGAAAAGATTTCGTAACTTCGTTCCCCGGCAACGGCGCCAGAAAGATGTTGTTCCTGAGTCTGTACTTAAGGCTTAAAAGTACAGTGTCAAGGCATCCGAACCTATGATAAAGGTTGATAAAGGATTACACTAACCTTCGGTATGGGAAACTAATGAGGATTTCTACGTTCTTGTTGTCTAGATTCCAACTGTTCCTGGGTAGTAATATCTTGTTCAATGGCTGCCCATGAACGTTCTAATTCCTCTCGGGTGTTAGCAGTTTTAAGGATTGTATCAAAGAGATTTAAAGCGATATGAGTTTGATTAGAGAGTCTGGGTTGAATATTAGGTTGATTTGCTGTAGGGACAATCATTTGAGGAACAATACCAGTATGGAAACGATTTAAGGAGAGAATTTAACGTTTTTTCAATTTGGTCTTAAGAAAGAGAAATTTTTACTTTAAGAATAAAATAGAAATGCAAACAGAAGGCCCTTTCCCATAACAGTATTATTTTTAATAAAATGATGAGGATGAAAGAAGAACATTAAGCTGCAGATACGTAAGGTTCCTGTCAATAGAAAACTCACACATACACAGAAGAAGATATTAGTATGGAAATAACCGACATAGTGTAAATAAACATATAATTCTGTAAATGAAAATTGGTCTTACACCCGCTGATAGCTGGTGCAGAGGAAAGACAATAACCAATTACAGAAAGGTGAAATCCCTTGGCTATAGTAGTGGTCGTACTAAAGTATAGCGATACACATCAATTATGAGAAGTGGAATAAAATGAAACATGAAACATAAATAAAACAAACTTGTAATACAGTCGGGACGGAATCGGGAAACTTCAAATTTGCTTGTATTAACTTCTTAATGCCAAAAATCTATTACAATCAGTACCAAAAAGGTCCCCCCCTAGTCTTCTTATTTTTGTGATCTATTTATACAAATTTTCCCTCCTACTCTATTTTCAAAAAGTGCCAGTGCTTGCCTTTGCGTGATTCGGTGCATATGATACATCTGTCCACAAACTGGGATACAAGCTGTGAAGGCTCCGCTTGACAGCTGAGAGGAGCGATGTCACTCCATCTCTTCTACTCTATTTTCAAAAAGTGTCAGGTGCTTGTCTTTGCGTGGATTCGGTGCATATGATACATTTGTCCACAAACTGGGATACAAGCTGTGAAGGCTCCGCTTAACAACTGGCCTCGGTGAAATAGCAATCTCAGGCCAACTGTGGAAGTTTATCACCTATTTGTGCATCAATGATGTCAAGAGCGCTGAGTTGTGCGCTCGGTTGAATCAAATGTTTATCAACTTGAGCCATGTCTACCCTGTCCATCTTAGAGATACCGCTGAATCTCTCTCATTCTTCTCTTTCAGATCGAGGGAAATCTGATCTACATCCATTTGCCTTAACTTTTTTGAGTCACCTCCACTTTCCATCCCTTACAGCTCGCCATCTATAGCATTGAAGGCTTCTTCTAATGAATTGGTTACTTTTTGGGCCTGTTCCTTGCTTAAGGTAATATTATGTTCCCAATCCTTTAACAAAATATTACCTCTAGTTTGTTCAGCGATGGTGAGTCTGGGAGAACCTGCTGAAAATCTGTTGTTGGTAGCTATCACTGCCTCTTGAAAGGCGACCCGAGCAGCCTATGCGTTCCTTTCTTTGACAATCAGATTCTCAGAAATCCGATGCATTAACAGGCAATCTTCTCGGATCACTCCCACTTTGTCTAGCAGACTTTGTTGTGCAGAAAAGATCCTGCTCTGAATATCGATAGCTCCGTATTTGAACCCCTCGATGTCGATCACCCTGCTTTCAGTGACCTCTAACTGAGACTGCAGCTCTGTGATCATACCCCTTTGCTGACCCGACTGTATCCGACCATCTCGGATTACTGAATTCGCTTGTTCCAACTTGGTTTTTAGGACTTCTATTTCCTTTTTATCGACCAATCGGGCCAGTTCTATTTCTCCACTCGCCTGACTCTTAGCGCTTTCTGTGGCTGAAGCTACTCATGCTTCGAGTGTCTTGATCAGGCGATTCTTTCTTTTGAGTTGATTTTTCAACATCCCGACCGAGAATTGATTCGCCGACGCATATGCTCCTAGCGTCCCTGCGATCTCTGTGGTGAATTCCTCACTCTTTTTATTCTTTCCATCTGTCATCACTTTGAATTTTTTAGCTATTGATCCTTTATCCTGGTAGAACTCCCTTTTCAAAACTGCTTTCCTCTTTTTTTCAAAGACGAACTCATTTGGGGGAAGCTCTTCCGCTCTGATAGGCATTAGCTCTTCACTGAAAATCCATCCCTCTTCTATATTCCCTTGTGTCGACTGCAAAGGGGTGATAGAAGTGATGGGTTCCCCGATTTGCTTCACTGCCTTTCCTGGTGTGACGAGTGAGTCCTGCTCCTTCGGAGGATCAGAGGTCATCATCTCAGTCTCTGGATTCTGAGTTTTTGGCGGGTCTGTGTTTCTTACTTCCACCTCTGGGCTATGTTCCTTGGGTGGGTCAGTAGTCTCTTCTTCTGTTTCGGGATTATTCTCATGCTCCCCTTCCTGATGTTTTATGGGGTTAGAAATTTTCCTCTCAGAACTTTCAACATCCTTCTTTTCATCTTTGGAAATACCTAAACCTCCCAGCACAATGGGGATACATCTTTTTCTATGCTCCTGAAACTTTAAAACATAGGCCATGTCCTCGGGTGCTAAAGATATGATCCGAACTAGCACTTCCCCATAGGACCTCGCCCCTCAGAAAATATCATCCGAGGGTGAACACTCGTGTTCAAACTTCTTCAACCCACAATTTGACAAATGGGTGCTTACAATTTTCTGAGGATCATTCTTTTTATACTCAGTAGAGACCAAACTCAAGTCTTCTAAGGTTGCAGCCTCAGCTTTAGCATGTCCAACATCCAATAAAGAATAAGAATTTAGCCAAACGGGGAAAAACGGCCATACCTTCTTCGATGATGCTTTGAGCTCTTTACTCACTCCGCCAATCACTGTTTGTCGGGCAATCTCGCGACAGGCCAACTTGTCGGGGATGAACAGTGGTAGCGCAAGCGGGGGAAAAGTAGCTCTGAAAACTCTGAAATAAGAGAACTCTGCTTCTACGTACCAGTCTGCAATACCACTCAGATTTGCAGCAATGCTATCCAAGATGCGAGGTGGCGAACAACCAAAAATGGCAATGTGCAGGGGCACCATCACCCAGTTGAAAATCTCGTAAATAAATTTGTTGGATTTATTTTCCCACAGTTTGTCATGATATTCATGCACAAGCTTTTCTTGGAGTGGATTCCAAGCCCAATTCATCAGAGGGAAAGGCGTCATAGAACATATCGCGTCCATAATGTATGCGGACATGAAGAAAGAGGACAGACTCCCGCTTGCTTTCTACTCCCTGTACTCTGTAATCCGGTTGAACAAACTGTCCGAGAGTATCTTTGCCCAATTAAATGAGCAACCTTATGCTACCCGAAATATGAGAGGTACCCACGCAATGTAGAAATGCGAAGTATCCTCCCTTCCAAACAGTCGGCATGTCATCATTGCCACGTACATATATTGTGTCTCCAGCGAAGTAATTGAATATACACCTTGGTCATTCGCTCTGAATTTCACGGAGTGCGAAACCCAATCCTTTATCAAATCGGGCATGGTCTTGTCATATTCTGTGCACTCCTTCTTTTTGAATTCCTCCAGGAATTCATCACCATATGTGTATTCAGAAGTTGTTGGGTGCTTGTACATGGTTTGGATATGCTCTGGTCTAAAAGTCCCGACCGTGGTCCGTTGGTCGTTTATTATAGTTCTGGTGGGTAGGTCTATGTGATCCAATGCCCATCGGATCATGTCGTAGTATGGGAGAAACCGTGGTCTTGTTGCAACCAGGTGCATTCCAGACTGAACAATTATCTTGTATTTAGTGTTCAGGTCATCTTTTTCGTTATCATTGTCATCGGAGTCTGAATAATTTACCAACTCAGATTGTAGAATATCTGAAACGAACGACCATCTAGGGACTGAACCGCCTCTCCGGGGCGAAGTGTCGGTAACATTATCCGGGCCTTGCCCTGCAACCTCGATATTCACCTTCGCTTCTCTCCTTGGAGCCATGTCTTAAACCTGTGTTTTCGCTCTTCTGCGATAGACCTGTGTATACATGCAGAGATTAGTTCACTCGGAGAAAGGTGAGATTCGTGCGCTTATGAAGAATGTTTAAAATAAAATGAAACTCCTGTATATATTTGAAAATCCTGTACTCTTCGACTTAGGTCTGTCAAATCGCAATTAGAAACAAATTTATGGCATAGAATCCGATCTCATTATTCGTAGATTCATTCTAATCTTCCATTAATGTCATCAATGTTCGGCGGTCTGACGGTCAGTCGGAGTATGGCGAGTAAAAATTTACCTCGGGAAATGTGCAAACCCCGATGCATGGGACGTATCTCGTTTTAATTTAAAATTTCAAATCTTAGCGACTTAAATTTTTTCGTTTTTCGCTGCATTGTGAATTTCCTTTTTATATTTCGACTCTTCGAATCGCGAGACTGCGACTGCCGATTTTAGCTTAATTAACAGTAACCGCGATTTGGCGCATCCTTAATTATATAATTAATTTATTCGCGATATCGCGACTTGGAACTTCGAAGACAGATTTTTGGGAGAATGGTATACCGAGTCGCGATACCGCGATGTGGCGATAATTAAGGCTCACATTATGGGAATCAAATCTTAGATTAGGCTACTATTTAATCTTGCTATAATCATCTCGCAACCTCATGAGTCGGGGTTTTAGGCGTCTTAACTTTATGAAAGAGAGTGTCGAGTGGCGAAGCGCCGAGAACAAAAATTTAACTATGGTTAGTTTTTTATCTTTAGTGCTTGACCAAGGTTATCACAAAAGTTATTGTGTTCTCGGCTCTCGAGACTATAAAAACAAAAACTTGGGTTTGATGAATGCCGAGGCGCGAAACCCCGACGACGTCTAACCATGGATTTAAATTTTTACCCTAGTTAATGTCTTGGGTGAAAATTAAAGGCGAGTTCGCAGCATTCGCGACTCGGGACTGGTGAATTCAAAGATTAAAGTATCCGACTTGCGATATCCCGAAATAAAACAAAAGAGCAAACATACTTGCGAAAATGGATTTGTTTTTTTTAAATGTAGGAAAATCATTTCTGTTCAAGCGACAAGATTTCAGAGTTTTAAGATCTCGGAAGGAACAAGAAAATCAATCTTAGATTTCAAGTTTCAAAAATTGAAAATTTTTTGGAAAGTAAAAAACAAGGGCGGCTCCAACATGCACAATAGTTTAATTGTTTTTTTTTTCTTTCCTAGTTTAATTCTTAGCTTAGTATTTTATGTTTATTCTTCCAACCCTTTCCTTTATTGTTGTTTTGCTTAGATAACCCAACTAATCTTGTAAGAACCTCTATTTTTCTCATTTAGGTGATGCAAGAGGCACAATAGATTGACAACTCCGCTGGGGAAAGGTATCAATTTCCTACCCCACTTGGGTTATTTTAGCTCTTCTTTTTACTTATTTAACTTCCAGGTACCATAATCGGCCCAAGTCGACCTGCAAAACATCAAATTCAAAGATTAGTTGAGAGAATTCCATCCAGAATTTTCTTCATGGCCGTGTGACAGTTGTACATGAGTTTATTGGCCCACAGTCGTGCATCATGCACACGTGCGTCAAAATCACTGCATTACTCAGTGCCTTTTGTGCACCCGTGCTCAAAATTATTTTTCAGTTCGCGCATTGGCACTTAAAGCACCTTTGTCTAGTCTGAAACCCACACATCTGTGCAAAAAAAAACACATTGTAAGGTTTTTTATGATCTGTTGAAGGTCCATAGATTTCTTAAATATGATTCCATGCATGTTGTAATCTGCACCACACTTACATTCCCTGTCATATAAAGGGATTAGTCAAAACACATAGGCACTTAGGGGTTAAAAATCATTATTTTTCCTCTTTTTGTTATTTATTTCGCCACATTGATGGCTTGCTTTGACTAAAAGTTGGAATCATTCTACATCACATATAAAACTTGCATTGGGACTAGATATTGGATATCAAACGTTGAGTATGCTCTTCTCTCGCGCTCCAAAGCAATCTTGAGAATCAGAAAGAGGTTGAAAGACAATTTCATCTCCCTTAAAAATATAAAATCTTTACGAGAGGACAATAGCCCCCTTGAGACTCCTCTTAGTTTATTTTTCAAACACATCTCAATATTGTAACGGGCCCATACAGTCCCACATGATACAAAGATAGGATAGTGTTGAAATTTAATTTCTTAGATTAAATCACTAAGGAAGTTTAAAGGTTTTGTAACGGGCCCATACATGCCCACATGATCACAATCTAGGATAGTTTCAAATCTTTCTTAGATTAAATCACGTTAGCGAGTTAAAGGAATAGTAAAGGACCCACATGTCCACATGCTAGCTTCCTAGGTACTTTTGAATTCCGCAAGGTTGTACCAATGACATTTAGTTAAATAGGTAATCAAAGACTTGTAAGGAACAAGAGAAGTACACATGCAGCATGGTGACACCTAATTCATTAAAAAAATGGCACACTTTCACTCATTCAAACACAAAAGTCACTTATCACTCACATAGTTTTCATCTCGAAACGTGGAGGTTGAAGTAAGTTTCCTCCAAAGGGATTCCAAAACACCCCACCCTTTTCTTGACGAAACTATCCACTCCCACTTAATTTCAACGAGATTGGCTCACACCCCCAATCTCTCAAACAACCACATCTAATTTTTTTTTTTAAGACTCACTAAGTTTTCCTCCACAGGAGGTGCCAAAAGAAATCTATTAGTCTAGGTAGGTTTTCGGGGATAGGCATCCAAATAACTCCCCGTTATTTGGTTCTCACATTTTCAAAACAATAGAAGTTTTCAAATAGGGAACTTTAAATCCTCCAAGTCAAGTGTTCCTAACACCATAAGGTAGGGAGATACCCTTGAAGGGTTTAAGGCCGAGGTCTAGTTGTCCTGTGTGTCCCCCCTTGAGGCACCCACCTCTTGGATGGGATCCATCCCGTGACCCATTTCTGAGGCCGAAACTCTAAATGCCGCACTTTGACCGAGGTATCTAGTGACCAAATGTTAGGACATCTACCCAGGTGGCAATTGTGGGTTGCAATTGCAACTTGATCGGATTTTGTGTGGCTATTGGGAAATATTGTCAGTTCTTTTTGGATATTCCCCCTCTACCCCTCATTATAACTGATTGCTTCATCCTTCACTAGTTTCTCTTCCGATGGCTTCAGACCCCACTGTCGAGTGCTATTGGAAGGTCCAGTGTTATTTTGAGAGGAAGGGCATTACATATTTTAGGACACGAGAATTTGTTTTATTTGTTCCCCCACCTGGACAAAATCCACCTATCCACATATATGCTTCTTTATCAAAACACTTTATGTATGATGCCCTCCTGATTACATTTGATTTGGATAGATATCGTGTAAAGTTCAAAAAATAAATTGTAGCAAAGGCTCTTGTTTATTTACTGCTCTCACCACCATTTGCACACATTCACTTAGCTAGTCGGACATCATAGGGGACCCACAAGAACCCTCGTCATTCCATATTCTTGCTAAATCTCCCTCCTATTCTAGGGGGAGTTCCTAGTCTTTCCAACTCATCGGCTCCACATTCTCACACTCCTGTGAGTGCCACTGTCTTGGGATCAGCTTTGATTGGTTCCACCTTACTTGGGTCCAACTCCTAAGGTCCACCTTCCACTCACTCTCCTCTACACGGAAGTGGGGGGACAACTTCCTCTCAAGGGGGAAGTACAAACCCACCTAGTCCCCTCCAAGGGTCAGGTACTCAAAAAACTCACACTATGGCCGAAACTAATCCTATGCCACCCCCCCATATGCCATATTTATCTTCCCTCAACATAACAGATCTAACTAAACTCACCAATGATCCCATATTGCACAACCCCACATAGCCTGCAATGCCTACCAAACTTCCTTCAGACATCCTCAAGTTTGAAGGAAAATAAGGAGATGATCTTGCCAACCATATCATGACATTTCACCCATGGTGTTCTTCGAACAACATCATGGATGATTCCATCTGATTGAGGTTATTTCAATGAACACTCACTGGCCCATCCGCCAAATGGTATTTCAAAGAAAAATCCAGCTCCCACGCGACTTTTGAATCCTTGGAAAAAGCATTTTTTACCTTCTTTCAATTACTCGTTCGTCATGACAATGGCCTTGAACTACTCTCAGATTTCAAACAAACCGCCTCTACACATATTTCTGACCACATCCATGAATGGCGTCGGTGATGTAGCCTCTGCAAAGCTGACGCTACCCCCTAACAATGTCTCAATTGGTTCCTCAAATCACTTGTTTCCCTCCTTTCCAAAGATGTGGCCACCACCTTCCCACAGACTGAAGAAGAAGTCATTAGCAAGACCCAACAGTTCGAACTCATCTACACCCAGTCCAGATACCTATACACAGTACTCCCGGACACCCCAAGACCCATGCCATTTGGCCAAGACAAGCCTGGGATGTCTCACTCAGCAGACGGATTGATTGGTAACACTACACACCACAACCCACTGCCTCGACAACCACCCATGTATCACACACATCAATATCCTGTAGCATATGGAGGAATCCCTTATTATCCTCTTCCCCCTTATCAACAACCATACCCTATTGTCCTGCCTCCACCCATAAGTGGACCTCCATTGGCACCCCTAAACCACCCACCTATCCAACCAAGTGTCGGTACTCCTATGTACCTTATGGAGCATCGCCTCAACATAATCCGTACTTTCCATTTTCTGGCCCCCCACAACCTATGGCTCCACCACAAGGACCACCACATGCTAGGGTTAATTTTGTTCAGCCCTCTACCATTCAACAATATCAAAATTTTGAACAGCTGAACACGACAAATCCACCCCATCAATCAAACAATACCAGAAAGAAAGGAAAAAATTAGAACAATAATAATCCAGGACTAGGAGGAAACTAGAACCAACCCCAGCAGAACCAGTCTGTCGGGGGCAACCAAAACCAAGGGAATCTAAACCCCCAAGGGGGAAACAACAAAAAACATCAAGGAAGGAATAACAACAATGTTAAGACCACCTTCCCTTGTGCCCTTTGTAGTGAGATTGGTCACTATACTCACCATTTCCCCCAAATCCCTGACTTTAAGTGGATAAAAGATTCTGTGAATGGACCACATCCATCAGTACCACCTGCACCTCAAAAGGCCCCACAACCATATGTGCAACAACCCCCCCAGCTGTACTAAAAAACCTCATCCCACACCAAGGGGTGATAAATACCCAACCAGACACGCAACCTACCCCACCATAGTTGGGACAATATCCCAATATAGGCACCTCTTCCGATCGCACTATCCTCCTTACCAGTGAGGAAGAAGTCCTTCTGCAAATGCGCAATCGTCAGTATAGCACACCCCCTGGATCTTCTCCCACCACCTCAGAAGTAATTCCAGTCACAATTGGGCCCCCTCTCATAATTCCTCACCCTAATACTGAAACCCCCCTTCGTATTCCTCGCATCCCATTACGAAGGAATGTCCACGATCCTCAAGCTAGGGCAGCTCATAATTACAGTTTGGTCGATGACTTGGAACAATATACAACTGTCGTGTCAGTCTTATAAGTCCTTCAAACTTGTCCCACCCAGTGGAAGTCCTTACTTTCCTCCCTCGGAGCAGTCAACCCTGTCGATACCCGACTCATCACATTTTACCTCGACAACGGAGAACCTCGCCTCCCCGCTCTTAGTGCTTTTCAAATCCCTGTAAAAATTCGAAACATTACAGTTCACCAATGCATCATTGATGAAGGCGCATCCACCTGTATCATGTCCAAATCCATATGGCAGAAACTTGGTTCCCCCGAACTCATACCATATACCAGTACCTTAAGAGACTACGATGATAGACCCTCATCCCCCAAAGGACTCTTCCAAAATTTCCTCGTCGAGCTCAGAGGAAAAACTGTTCTGATTGACATTGAGGTTATCAATGCCCCGCTCGACTACAATATCTTGTTTTTTCATAGCTACATGTACGCTATGAAGGCCATCGCCTCTTTTGTGTTCCAAACCATGATGTTTCTCCATAATGGAAAGATCATTACCATAGATCAAGTATCACATTATGAGCCTAACCCTTCATCCAACATCGATAACCTCCTCCCTTTTATCCACACTAATCCCGATGCATATCCACTCATTGAGATGGGCCACAGAATCTTCAAAGACCCATCCTTGATAGGGACATACCATGGATCACCACCACTCCTCCATCCCTCAGCACAAGTATGTGTCGTATCCTTCAACGGAACAACAACTAAAACTAATCTCCCTCCCACCGAGGCCTCTTGCATCCCTGATGTCCCACTAGTCACAGAACTTCTCCCTCAAGAATCCCCTAGAACTAATTCAGCTCGACCCGTTCCTGATCTTCCCTAGGGCCAGATCCTGATTTGGGAAACAATCCCCCAAGCCATTACCCAAATCCCTTTCTTTTACCCCCCTCCAGGTGTACAATATTTTCGAGTCGCTACAACGCTTACCCTTCCTAATATGGTGCTGGCAATCCCAGTTTGGTATTTACATCCACTTGAGATGATTCCTCAACCATCCCTCCCCAAATAGAAGGAATCATGATGTAGATTCCCATACTCACTCCCACCATACCCCCTACACCCCCACTCACTAACCCCCCTGCTATAGATGGGGGCAGGTGAAATAAGAAGGAGCCCACAACTCCACTTCCCCCATGCGTCCAACCTCCTTGCGTGCTATGCAATAAAGAGAGACACCCCACCAACAAATGCCCATCTCTCCCCGAGTTACGTAATCTCATCCAACTCCCTCGAGCACCACCACCGCTCGTCGCTTCCTCCAGTATTTCTGCTATCTCAAAGAACACAAGTAACAAAGGGTGCAAACCAAATTTGCATGCGCCATCTGTTCAGAATATGGCCATTACACACACCACTGTCCAACGTTACCTCAATTCTGATAGACACTAACAGCTATATGCCAGAGATTTCAACAAACACCCACCCCAACTCCTGTCACCAACATCCATTATATCACAACCTCAATCAACGAACGCATGAGATGTCCTTTCTCTCTATATGAATTACTTTATCATTTTACATATCAATGTCCTATGATCATTGAATACATGCGTCGTCAACTGGCCCCTATTCAACATCATACCCCCCCTCCTCCAATAGACCCGATAAATACCCTTACCCCATCAATTGATATGGTTGATATATTCCCACCAGAACCTGAAGCACTCCCTTCTCCCCCATGGTTCCTAGATGATTTATATGAGGAGTTACCCCCAAATCCCCCCAATTCTCCAATTCATTTCCCCACAAACATTCTACGCCCGACTACCATTTTTAACCCACAATATTTGGATATTTGGTTTATGTTGAGCGAACCATCGCAATCCCCCCCCATCAATCCCCCTACATCTTTATCAGAAGGAGGCTATGCCAAATTGACAGTCATCGAGGTCACTCCTCTCGATCCCCTATATTGCCACTAGTTTCATTGTGATGAGGATATTTTAGAGGAGTTAACTACCCCTGATTGCCCATGGGACGTGCTCCACCACAGAGCGCTCCTTCTTTCACAGGAAGCCTTCACGCCTCCTAACCAACACCCCATATATGCAGTCGAAACCAAATACTTTCTCCCATAAGGGCATATAGATTGGTTCAATAACCCTATCCCTTCCCCCGATGCTTTCGAGGAAGGCAATATGGACAATATATCCCCAACCATCACAATATATATTTCCGTCAAATCTGGAATTATCGAGGAAATCACCATTGGTGCTGCATGTTCTCTAGAATAACTCACTGCCTACAAAGCCCTCTTCCAGGAATACCTAGCCTAGCCTTGATGCCTAGCCTTTATCCCCTCTATTATTGAACATCGCATAGACACCTGGCCTAATATCACACCCATCCGCCAAAAACAACGACCGCTACACCCATCCAAAGCAGCGGCCATCAAAGCCGAGATTGACAAACTACACACTACAGGGTTCATTTACCCCATAGCCTATACATCATGGGTCTCCAAGCCTATCCCTGTTAACAAAAAATAGGGCACTATCCATGTCTGTATGGACTTCTGTGACCTCAATCATGCATGTCCCAAAGACAACTTTCCAACACCCTTCATTGACCAAATAATCGATGATTGCGCAGGTCACAAGGCTTTGTCCTTCATGGACAGTTTCTCTGGTTACAACCAAATCCAAATTCACCCCATCGATCAGTAAAAAACCACATTCACGACCCCTTGAGGAACCTTTGTTTATCGTGTCATTCCCTTCGGCCTCAAGAATGCTGGTGTGAATTTCCAACGGGCCATGACATACGTTTTTCATGATCTGGCTCATATCATCCTCGCATACTTAGACGACCTCACTGCTCGATCTAAGAAACACACTCAACATCTCGATGATCTACGGATCATCTTCCACAAGTGTCGTCAGTACAATATCCGCTTGAATCCCCTCAAGTGTGTATTATGTATCACTGCTGGGCACCTTCTTGGGTTCATAGTTTCTGAATGTGGCATTACTGTGGACCCCCTCAAAGTCCAAGCCATCACAAAAATTCCACCCCCACGGAATTTACACCAACTACAGAGCCTTCAAGGCAAAGCCAACTTTTTACCATGCTTTGTCCCAGATTATGCTATTCATGCACATGGATTCCTTTGCTTACTTCGTCACGACATCTCATTTCAATGGGATAAACATGCCCAAACCACTTTTGACAATCTCAAAGTGGCTCTCTCCAATTCCCATTTGATTAGTCCACCTGACTATAACCGTGATTATCTCCTCTACATATCAACCTCAACTATTTCAGTAGCAGGAGTGCTCGTCCAAATAGGGGATGATGCCCATGAGCATGTGATTTACTACATTAGTAAAAACCTTTTAGGAACACCCTTGAAGTAAAATCATGAAGAAAAGATAGCCCTCGCAGTTGTCCTCGCAGTCAAGAAACTGCACCATTACATTCTACTTTGAACTACCCAAATCATCACAGATTCCAACTCCATGCAATACTTGCTCAGTTATTAACAAATTAATAGTAAATTTGTTGATGGATCATCATCTTTCAAGAATACGTTCTCGAATTTTCAACACCCAATAGCAAGAAATCTCTCATCCTCGCTGAACTTATCACAATTTTTCCCTTCGACACTACCAGTCCACTGGTCAATACCAACCTCCCCGATGAACGTATTTTTTTTATCCCCTCAGATGACCCTTGGTATGGAAATCTTCTTATCTATCTATGAACACAAAAATTCGGAAACCACCTCTCTAGATATGATCGTCATCGTATTCGTCACTAGGCACCTCGCTATCTCCTCATCGAGGACATCTGATATTGGCAAGGAATCGACACCATACTCTGTCGATGCTTAACCATTGACAAGGCCGACAGAGTGGTGAACGAATTCCATAGCGATGCTTGCGGAGGCCATCTCTCAGGACTATCCACCGCTCAAAAAATCATCCTCACAGGTTACTTTTGGCCTACATTATTTCACAACTGCATCCATGCCGTGAAACGATGTGACAAATGCCAGCTTTATGCCAACAAAGCACACGCACCACCTGCTCTCCTACACCCATTCATCACCGCTGGTCCTTTTTGTAAATGGGGCATTGACTTCATGACTTGAAACCCTACATCCAACAATGGACACAAAAACATAGTCATTGTAGTCGATTACTTTACCAAGTGGGCTAAATCCATGCCTACCTTCAACAACACCGCTGACACAACAACATGGTTTTTCTTTAACCACGTCATATCCCACTTTGGAGTACCACTCCAACTAGTCTTTGATCACAGGAAACATGTTGAGAATGATATTTTTATGGAACTCTCCTTTTGGTTAGGCTTCTCCCATGAGTTTTCCTCACCATACTACCCTCAGTCCAATGGATAGGTAGAAGCAGTTAACAAGGTCTTAAAAACCATGTTGCAATGCATGGTTAACAAACATAAAACCAATTGGCATCATATGGTATTTTCCGTGTTCTGAACTTATCGCACAATAGTCAAAACTGCCACTAGTTTCACACCTTTTCATCTAGTCCACGGGGTTAAGGTCACTCTTCCCATCGAGTGCGTAATTCCCACCTTATGCACCACTATTGAGCTATTACCTGACACTGCCCCAATAGAGCAGCGTGATCCAGATTATTTTAGGCACAAGATGAGATCAGAGATATAATAAAGAAATGCACAGAGATATCATATATGTTCAATAATATAACAGAAATGTATCAGAGATGCAACCTTAAACACAGATATACAGTAATACACGATTTCTATTAATGAAAGAAATGTACAGAGACTGTAAAAATATAGAGTGAAAGACTCGCTAGAATGGTGGAAACTTATCTCTGAGAAGAGATGCGACGGATACTTGCATTCACAAGAAGATGATTACAATGAGGCTCTGAAGGCCCTTTTACAATAAACAGGAATGCAAAAAGTCGTAGGCATCCAAAAACCTAACCCTAGGAGATGAAGCGCCAAAAGTCAATTGGGCCCCGTTTGGGTAAGTTAGTACATCAACTTCCCGGGGTCATAACTTTTGCATACGATCTCTGTTTTAGGTGTATGATAGCTCGTTGGAAAGGTATCGTTGAGGATATTCATTTTGGGGGCTCAATCATGCCTTCAGCTATCATTGAGAACCTCGATCTCAAAAAACATTCATCTAGGCCCTCAAAATAGCCTTGGAAGTTAAAACCTGCTAAAAATAGTAAATTGCCAAAATTGCCAGAAAGTTGTTTTGAGCCATTTGGAAAAGGTGGGTGGCCATCGATATCCACCTAGATCAATCCCCCCTCCTTAGGAGGCAATGGTCTCCATTGCGTTGAGTTCCTAGGGGAGAGGGAAAAGCGTTTGCTGGATCTGCATCTTGGTGAGATGCTTGTCTTGCTAGAGACGTCGCACTGCTCAATTTGTGGAAATCTGTCACAAATCTATTGAGGTTGAGGCTATTCAACAAGTCGAGATACATGAGAGGAAGATGTGCAGAAGGAATCTTTACACTTTGCTGCAGCCTTTTCGACCTGCTTTTGTTGGATAGAAGGTGCTCGGGGCAAGTCTTTAGTGGTTGCAGTGTCCTTTTGTTCTCCTTTTGAACAGATTGTGAAGAAGCTGAATTTTGCAGTATGAGATACTACCTTGCAACACTTTTTAGGTGGAACAGTGGTTGGAACTACCTCTAGTATTCTGTAGACATGACCCCCCAAAGTAACAATGACACTACGGGGTTGAGACTCATAAACAACATGGCGTTTCCACATATATGGTTGGCCCAAGAGAACATCACAGACATCCAGTGGGGAAACATCACATAATACCTCATCCCTGAAGGGTTAGATTCCATATGACAATAGACACTGTTGGCTGACACGGATATCCCGTCCTTGCCGAAGCCACCCAATATTGTATGGTTGCGGGTGTGGTGTTGTCGACAATCCCAACTGTTTGACGACCTCTACTGAGATGAGGTTTTTCTGGATTTCACTATCTACAATAAAATGCAGCGAGGCCCCCTTCACCCACATCTGTGAATGAAAAAGGTGCTCCCCCTCTTCAGGATCTGTTGGCTCTTCTGGTTGAATTTCTACACTCCTGACAATAGCAGTGGGGTCTGCGTCAATGATTTGTCCTTTACCAGTATTTTCAGAATCAGATTCTGAATCAGGGTTCAGCTCGTTGTCTTTGATCTCGACCACAGTGAATGTTTTTAGCGACATTCATCAGTGTTGTGCCAGGGGCTTTTGTGGAAATCACACCATTTTCCGGTGTCCTTCTTTGTCTTCCCGAGACCCTTCTTTTCCTGTGTCTTGGACTAGTTTTCGGGAGACTATTTGTTAGGGTCGTCTTTGTCATACTTTGGTTGTTGCGGATTTGTAGACCCAAATTCTCGTTTGTTCTAGTGCTTAAATTTCTGCTCAATTTTAACAACATATCGATAAGCAACACTAAGTGATGAGATGTCCAGAAAATCCATTTCAGTCTGGATGTATCTATGTAGAGCCCCACGGTATTTCAAAACCAAATGTCGCTCGGAGTCTTTGATACCCAACTTGGTGCGCAAGGTATGGAAGGTATTGGTGAACTCCAGAACTACTTGGCCCCTCTCTTGCCGCAGTGTGGTCCATCTCATGTACTGGTCCTCATAGTTGCCAACAGGGTAATACTATTCTTTTACCGCATCCACAAAAAAATCCCAAGTGGGATTGGCCCCATATATTCCATAATCCTCTGTGGAACTTTTCTCCCAGTAAGTTTCCCACCAATGTTTAACATGAGGGAGAGATTTAAGGAGTGCGAAGGTGATATTTTCTTTGTCGAAAAAGTTGTGAACAGAGAAATAACCTTCTAGCATAGTTAACCATTTTTCTAGGGCTTTTGCATCTATCTATCCTTCAAATACAGGAATATCAAAATTAACTTGTACCTTGAAAGGAGAGGTGCATCCAAAGTGGTTGCGTGATGAAGATGCGTCTGATGCTATCAATAGGCGTTTAAGGATGTGAGCAAAATTCTCCATCATTTCATCCCTCTGTCACATGAGCGCTTGCTCAAGCAATAGATTGGTAGGATCGTCTGCTCCATCGTTTTTCTTTTCTTCCGCCGTTGAGGGTTTCTTGGGTGTGCAAGAGCGATTGTATTCAAGAGAGACAAGATCGAGACCCAAATTTATATACTCGGACCTCGTTAGGGACATGCACTGAAAAAAAAACGATCAAGAGGAGCCTGCTCTGATACCACTGATCCGGATTATTTTTGGCACGAAATGAGATCGGAGATATAATAAAGAAATGCACAGAGATATCGCAGATGTTCAATAATATAACAGAAATGTATCAGAGATGCAACCATAAACACAGATATACAGTAATACATGATTTCTATTAATGAAAGAAATGTACAGAGACTGTAAAAATATAGAGTGAAAGACTCGCTAGAATGGTGGCAGCTTATCTCTGAGAAGAGATGTGACGGTTACTCGCATTCTCAAGAAGATGATTACAATGAGGCTCTGAAGGCCCTTTTACAATAAATGGGAATGAAAAAAGTTGTAGACATCCAAAAACCTAACCCTAGGATATGAAGCGCCAAAAGTCATGTGGGCCCCATTTGGGTAAGTTAGTACATCAACTTCCCGGGGTCGTAACTTTTACATACGATCTCTGTTTTAGGTCTATGATAGCTCGTTGGAAAGGTATCGTCGAGGAGATTCATTTTAGGGGCTCGATTATGCCTTTTTATATCATTGAGAACCTCTATCTAGAAAAACCTTCATCTAGGCCCTCAAAATGGCCCCAGAAGTTAAAACCTGCTAAAAATAGTAAATTGCCAAAATTGCCAGAAAGTTGTTTTGAGCCAGTTGGAAAAGGTGGGTGGCCACCGATATCCACCTGGATCACATCGTTTGTTGAACTTAGAATCTCTAGATGAAGATCATCGATTTTCATTACATAACAATGAAGCAGCCAAAAAATGATCAAAGGCCACCTTTAATCACCATGTCAAACTTCTCTCATTTAATGAAGGAGACCTCGTCCTTGCTTACTATATTGCTCAAAATACCCTTGTCCATGGTAAATTCAAGTTCCTGTGGCATGGACCATATATCATCCAACATTGCCTCACTAAAGGCACATACATCCTGGCCTCCCCCGAAGGCCATCCTCTCAAGGAACCTGTCAACGGGTTGTACTTAAAGAAATTTTATGCCTGAGCATAGCTATGCTACACTAGGTTTTTTCTTTTTTGTACATCTTTTGTAGAGTTTTTAGTCTTCTTTTATCCATACCTCCCATCTAATCTATCACTCATGTTATTGACAGATGCCACCTCCATTAGCCTACCACATCGATTACACCGACGAAGCTAGCCACTGGACACATAATCTCACTTCGGCTGCTTGGGACCTCTATTCACCTTCACATGATCTGCTCCACACCAACGACATATGTTTTGTCTTAGACACCAACAATCAAAAATAATACACCATCATCATTGGTCTCCTCGTTGAGGCCAATCATCACCATATTCATCACCTTAGCGTCTTATTAGATTCCCAACTTGTTGTCCTCCAGCTCAACAATGTATACTGTGTCTGTGATCCTTGCCTCTTTCACAAATACCTATATGTTAGATTGTTATATCGACATTTTGATTCCATTACATTTACACATATCACAAGACAATTCAATCAAATAGTATATACCATGGCTAACATTATACTAGATTGACATATATCACATCAAGACATTTTCACATACACATAAACCATCAGAAGTCTGTCACAACATATAGATTAGACATCATCCACTACATCACAAAAAATCGTCAACAACAAACACGTCACACATGTACACAAAGATCCAAAAATGTATATCCATATATATATATATATATTGTTCCACATGTGATAAAGTGTTTACAAAAATAGTACATCGCCCGTAGGAAAGTGAATCACCTCATCCCTACCAAATACAAAAATGGATGTCACAACTATACAAAATGGGCTCACTAGCCTATATCAAATACACAACTACATATCTAACATCCCTCAAGGCGCCCCTAGTGTTCCAGCACTAGGTCCTCCCTCTGGTGGAGGTACCCCACTAGCGCCAAGTCCCTCAGGTCTCAGAGGAAACCGTCCAGTCATCGCAGCTCCGACTACAAATGCTCTACGGATCAAGGTCCGTGACTCCACCAGCAGCCCAATACACTGCTCCAGGATCCCCTCATCATGGATCTACACCCACATCCTCTCAAGCAATCCCTATAGAACCGCCTCTAGTCAACGACGAAAAATCATCAAACTCTCCCTCGGCCTTGGCCAGAGGAGCATGTGACGGCCCTGCCTCGGGGTCATCATAAAGGCATCTCCAGGCTGCTCTATCATAATCACAAGGCCTCACCCCAACATCCTCTCTACATCGCCTCTCCCCTGCTCGCAACTCTCCTCGCGCTGGTCTCACAGGCCCTTGGCGGGATGACGCTCTGATTAGCTCGACCTCTCGTCCATGTGGTCCCACATCTACAAAAACAACCACATGATAGCATTAGCATCCATACAAATATCAACCATATGCTATACTATCTAAAAAAACAAATCAACAAAACCAACAACCAACACATCATACCTCAGTGATCGAATACCTCTCCTAGAGGTAATATCATCTCAGGGTCATCACAGAAATCTATCCCACTGTATGGAAACTGCAATATGATCTATGGCATTTGACACCACACCTGTGCAGCCTCGGCCATGAAGTAGTGGCCACCCTCCCCACCCCCATGATGAACCAAAATCGTTGACCACCGCCACAGTCGTGGCTCTCGCGCTTCCGGCGGGTCTAACAACACTCTTGGGTGCAACATCGACACCCTCTCTAGAAACCAAGCCACCAGGATAGATCCAAAGGAAAAATCCCCTGAGTCGTCCACTCAACACATGGTAAGTTGTCCCACCATCTTGGCGTGTAGCACCAAGCCCCAGGCGAAATGCTCACCCCCTAGTGACTGTTGCATGATCCTCAGCTGGCCACCACTGATACACTGAGTCAGGAGTGACCCATACACTCTCACAACCATCGCTGCCATGCAACGATGTACCAGGGCATCCATCGCCCCAATCCTCACCACTGACCCAGACATAAAATTCTCTCTCGAACAATATGTCTGGGCAAGGGTAGCCAACTTCCCCTCTCCAACTACCACTGGCTCGGCCGGCAGTAGGGTTCCCTGAAAAGGGAGCCCAACCAGAAAATAGACATCCTCCTCAACATAAAATGCCAAGTGCTCCCCATGCACAATAAAACATTGCAACTCCAGACTCCACATCGAGATCAGGAATTACATCAGATACTCATGTGCCCTCAACAGTGGGCACTCAAAAAACTTCAGCAGCCCACAGGACACCAAAGCACCATGAACCACTGGCTCCTCATCCCTCATGGCCTCCCTCAGTCGAGCCCAATCCCTCTCTCTCCAATGGATCAACATCGTCCCAAATGATCACCTGCATCCACATATACAGTACTCGATCAACCATCACAAAAACAACAAAATCTCCCAAAAAAGGGGAGATAAGTTTTCTCACCCTCATCTTCGCCTCAAAGGCATGACTATTTTCACCACAGGTGCGCACCCATGTGCACCTGTTTACCCCACAAGTGTGCATATATGCACGCCTGTTAATCCCACAGGTGCGCATTCAGTGTGTGCATGTTCAAAACATAGTTGTGCACTCATGCACAACTATCAGCAACACAGCCGCGTGCATATGTGCGATTGTGTTTCGGATAGGCGCGCACATATGCGCAGCTATGTTTCAGACAGGCATGCACCCCATGTGTGCATGTTTTCCCAAATAGTGCGCCCCCTATGCGGTTGTGCCCATTACAGCCATGCATTCATGCGTGGGTCGCCATCAATCACACGTGCACTTGGGGGGCCACAACCCTAAAAATCCATCGTACGATCCTACCCAAAAATTGACACCTAACTACTGTACAGGAGGATGAGACCACTAGGCTGACTCTTGCACCTCTCAGATCGGCTTCCTCACACTCTTGGAATCTCTGTATCTGCTCTGCAATCTCCTCTCTAACCACTATAGTAGCAAGTACAAATGAGTTGGCAATGTGGGCCCCACAACTATATATAGGCCCTTTTTGCCAAACTTCCAGACTCAATTCTGGGAGCTCTGAGCGTCCATTTTTCAATCCATATTTAGCCACAATATCAACACTTCGTCATCTACATCAAGGCAGTCCCCAAACCATTTTTCATCCTTATCCCCCAGGGATCCATTTTTCCATACCCCGTTCAGGTACGCATGCTCATGTTCAAAATTATCCAATACATGATTATATGTTCGATTATCTTTAGATATTGTTCACATCAGGTATTTGGTTGTCATGTGTGTAGGTACTTGGTCATCACACACCAGCGCGACCCCTTCAGGTATATAATCGACACTGGCATGTAATCATTCCCTATGGATCTCAATTGCATCTCCAATCACACCCTTTGAAATTTTCCTATAGGGTCCCTATATATGGCTCTGCAGTACTGTCACCTCCACTGCATTTTGGGTACTGTCACTCGATAGCACTCTCCCCCACATGAGTTGTCCCATTCATATGCCCCCTTGGCACTTTGACACTCATGTTGTTTCAACCTTTAGGGATGGGAGTCCCGATAGTCTTACATCATAGCGTGAATCAACCACATACTCCTTCTCCTCATTTTGCTAGCCTACCCAACGGACTCCCAGGGCACTTCCTCATGGTTTTATTTTGACTGCACTCCCGCAACATCATTTACCATCCATTTTTTCCACCATCGGTTTGCCCCTCTTCAGATTTCCCTCCATATATTTCCCTACTACAAAAACCTGCCTATGGGGCCCCAACCCTCCACTTGTTTTTTAACCAACTTGTGCCATCCTCAGTCCAATCCATCTTACACTAGGGCACCCATTTATGTATCTGCATTTTTATCCCCACTGATTTTTTAATTCTTTTTGTAACTAAGCCTTTGTTTCCAACATCTTACACAGTTTTTTGTTGTCACCTTTGGTGACCTTCTTCCTTTTTGGAAAACACAACCCATGTCACCCTTGGTTGGGGCATTCCTTATCACCTACTCTTGTTGACATCGTCCATAAACTCTGAGTATCCCACAGGCCACCTACCTCTTCTCTCTGAGTTTGTTCACTTTGTCCCGCCTCTGACACAACTTATCCCATGTCTCGTTGTCCCCTTGACACTCGACCTAGTTGAATGGTTGTGACCACTTATCCTTTGCATATATTACCAAGAAAGGGCAGTCTTGAGTCTCCATGCATCTTGACTTTGTCCATGTACCTCCACAATTCCTGACCTCACCTAGTGGATTTCACGATGCCCTTTGCTTCTTGGAGTTGTGTCTCCCTTTTTGTTGACATCAGCACAGTTTTCAGAAGGGCGACAGTATCTTGACTCTCATTACCTTTACAATGAGGAGTCTTGGACGACACAAGGAGAACCATCATTTCTCTTTGCTGTCGTTGACCCCCCTAACATTTGACTTCAATGTTTTCTCATGTTATGGTGGGTCTTACTTTGCGACTATTGTAGTTTTTTTTTATATTTGTCAAATACCTTTGAATGTTGTTGGGCTGTCAATGCCCACAAAATCCGTGATACTTCTTACAGGTGTCATTGCCTATTGTTCAGAGTATTGTTCCTCATTAGATTTGTCCTCTTCCTTTATTAAAACTTCCCTTGAGGGAATTGCAATTGTCTACATCAACACACAATTTCAGTTACTGTATAACACCCTTTTTTGAGTTACATGACACGAGCATGGGGCATGCTCACCTTGTTTGTACACAATTTATTTTCCACACCTTGTGAAAGGATGGGTCCTACAGGTTCCCTTCTCCCTCCAATGGGTCACTCTTGATACTCTCACTATCGCTCTTTCTTACAACGGTACTCTCAGTAGAAGAAACATTGATGAATTTCGGTTATTCGTATGCTCCTAACCTCATCCATCAGGGGGCATCTGTTATCACTAAAATTTTGTCCGCAAATGGTTATAGGAATCCAGCATCTTCGAACAACTATGAGTTCACCCATGGACCAAAATTACCAAAAAATCATTTCCAAAAGGTCCATAACTATACAACTAGTTACAAAATCAGGATGCGCTATGACTATACAGGGCATGCGCGCACATGCACCGTCAAGAAACCCAGGAAAAGTGCACATGTGCATGATGCACGAATGTGGATGCTAAAATCCATGCACACCTGAGAATGGCGCATTTATGATGTTGGTCGACCTCACACCCACTTTTGGTTCAGCTTCCAAGTCGATTTGACATCCAAATCTCGGCTGGATCTGGCTGGGTGGCTGGTTAAAGACCTAAAGGTGCCCTAAACAACCCCTTTTCACACTAAAAGTTGGTTGCACAATACCTCAAAGTGGTGCTATAAGACAAGGCCATGGGTGCACTACATCTTCAAGGAATTCATTTGCAAGGTTTTGTTGCTGCTATTCTCTTGGGGAAACCTCTTTTCTCATCAAGGGCATATGGCACCATTCCATTTGGGAAATCCACATCACCTTTTGAGTGGGTTAGCTTGGGATTCTTTAACCATTTCTTTCAAGTTTTCAAGTTGTAAGAAGAGCTCAATCTTGGGGGTCCAAGAGCCCTCCCTTGGAGGAAGAAGGGACCCAAATTCCCCTTTCTCTTTGGTGTTTTCTTTTCACTAATACAATCCTTTCCATTGGTGACATGAGTCTTGTATGTTTCTTGTTCTTATGTCCTCATGCACAATAGTTTAATTGTTTTTTTTGTTTTCTTTCCTAGTTTAATTCTTAGCTTAGTCTTTTATGTTTATTCTTCTAACCCTTTCCTTTACTGTTGTCTTGCTTAGCTAACCCAACTAAGCTTGTAATCACCTTTGTTTTTCTCATTTAGGTGACAAAAGAGGCACAACAAAAGGTATTGCACATGTACTGCTTTCCTCTGCACCATATCTGTGATATAATGGTATTTCATCTCAATGTGTTTCTATTTATCATGAAACACATGATTCTTGAAGAGCTTCAAACAAATCTGGTTATCATAATGGATAATGGCATAATCCCCCTCATGACCAAATAAGTCTGCAAGGAGCTTGCAAATCCACAGTGCTTCGCGGAATGCCACACATAATGCAATGTACTCTTCTTCTGTGGTACTCAAAGCCACATAATTTTTTTTCCTACTGCACTAGGAAGCCATGGCAGACCCCAAAGTAAAAAAAAAAATAGATTTTCTCTTCCGATCCACTGCACTCCCTTCCCAATCTACATCGGCATATCCCTGCAATTTTATGTCTACACCGAAGGCATATCTCAGGACATAACCAAATGTGCCTCATAGATATCTTAACACATGTTTCATTTCTATCCAATGTGTATGTCTCGGTTGACTCATAAAATGACTGAGTACACTCACTCCATAACATATATTAGGTCTGGTGTTAACTAGATACATCAATGATCTAATCAGTTACCTATAAATATATGGATCAATCTCGCCTGACGCAGAATAAACCTTGTTCATTTTCTTCAAATTCATCACCATCGGTGTAGCCATGGATATGTAGTCTATCATCCTGAATTTCTTCAATATCTCAACTGGATATTTTCCTTGACTCAGGAAAATCTCATTAGTCCTATGACATACTTCTATTCTCTTGCAGATTTTTTCTACAGATCGGCCAAGATCTGGATCAGATTAGACGTCTTAAGAGGAAGGGACCGAATTGCTTGTGTGTTTGTTTGGAGCATTCCTCATGCCACTGTGAAAAACAATCCACGCTAAACATTCCATCATTGTCTACTCATTAATGCAATGTTAGATATAAAAATAGGCAACATAAGCAGTGAAAAATTAGAAGGAAAATTAATCATTGTTAATCTTTGTGCATGGTTATAAAGACAACATTGACTACACTACTTTGAATATGAATGTGAATATCTTGGAACGAGATGTCATAGTTTCTGGACCAAGAAAAAATCCCAAATCAGTAATTAAAAAGAGATGGGGATCGATGTTGTTGCCTCTCATCCTTTCCTAAATCAAGATAGTCACATTCTAGTTGAGGAGGAAAATGTTGTCAATATATCTAGACTTAGTGCACTACACTACCACCGAACAAATGAAAGCCATTTGTGGACAATAATTTCAAATATCAGTCAGGGAATGCCAAACCCAGTTCTCAGACTCTATCAAAGTTTGAATAAATGAATACAAAGGTGTCAAGAATTATTGTATTAGTAACGACTAGAGTGTGGAAATGCAGTAAACGAGGAGATACACTATATATCAAAATCAAAATGTAAGAAAAATAAAAGACAATATTATAATTCACGCATGCAAATAAAACAGAATATTATAATTTATGCATGACACATTAAAATAATTGAAACTAGGTTATGTGCACTACATACTAGGAACTACAGTCATGAACTGAATAGATTTTTCTTCAAATTGAATTGAAGATGAACCTGAGAAACATATTAAGGGTCGAACCATCACCACAATGGATTCTGCACGGTCTTTGTTGCTACAATATACATAAATTAGAATAAAATTGTGCAATGACATCCATGCCAACCCTTCTTTCTTCCGCCTCTGATAAGGTCTTATTCTATTCGTGTATATTGTCTCCACGTGCAACAAAATATACCAAGCAATGTGAATATTTTTTTCCCCAATTTTCTAAAAGTTAAATGACTAGATCAAAAAGCTTCGTTGGATCAAAAGGCTTCGTTGGATGAAAAAATATCCTCTAACAATGTTAGAAGCTCTTCTTGTTTGAATATATTCCTTCACTTTCACCCTCAAACAGATCGATCTAAGGACGTGGCTGACGCATACATATTCCTCTACGATGAGGAGATCCACGGTTTTCATATTTTTAACCGGATTGATGTCTCCCCAAAAGACCCTCCATTCTTTCATGACATGGAAATGAATGCAATCCCATGCTTCTTCATACAGGTTTTTTATTTTTAGCCATATATATATATATATATATATATATATATATATATATATATATATATATGCGAGAATGGAATTATTCTACTTATGTATCACATCTCTATTTACCACTTTTATAGTCATATCATTACTTTTGTTGTTGAATTATTCTTGTACTTAGTAGCATCATGTGGGATATTTTTAGGCTATATTGGTTGTGCTACCATTTCCAATGTCCTTTATCAAGGAGACAACACCCCCCAATCTTATTTATGAGGCACCCAATCGATTCCATGCATTTCATCATTAAATGAATCTTGTTGTATTACCATTAGCTTGTTAGAAATTTGATATTGTACTCTCATAATTGTTTGTTTAGCCTCTTTTTTTAATTAGAGTCTTATAATCCTACCATTTTATGGAAAAAACAATATGTTTGGTAATCCTTTCACCCTTATATTGGAAACATATTAGTGACCTTGATGTTGTTCCTTCTAGTATGAGTGAAATATAATTGTTCAAAATGATTGGAAGTATTTTGTATCTTGGATAAGCTCTCAACCAATTTGCAATGGATATATTAAGTGTTGTTATTGTATTTCATCATCAACCTCTAAACAAGTTGTGTAATTTTCTATGAATCACCATCTACTTATAACAAGAGATGATAATCCATATCCATTCCTCTCTTTGCTACCTCATTTTTTGTTGAGTTGTTTATATGTTTCCCAATGTTTGTTGTGAAAACGACTAAAGGATGAACTTCTCTATCTCTAAATATACCCCCTTGTTGGACACGTAATCCTTAGGATTACGTTACCTATGTAAATATGAAGATTCATAGGTGATAGAAAGAGTCACACAGAAGGTGAATACCAATCGTCACTCATAAATGTATTTATATATGTTTATGTTAATTCAATAGACAAGTGTGGAGTTGCACATTCTGCAATAACTATCCTGTCAGTGGTATCAGAGCATGGGATAACTCCATGATTTGATACCTTAGCGTTTCCTTTCCTCTTGCGAACAAAAATGCCTCCTCTTTGCATGTCAGTCCCTCTTCCTTCTGTAGTTGATTCTCTGTCTCTCTACTAGTCCATCCACGTCCCAGTTCTTCCATGGATTGTTCCAGTCTAAGTGTCATTTTTTCTTTTTGCATGTCTTGTAAAACCCTAATTTTCTCACCACACGCACAATTTACCCCTATGATAAACCCTAATCTTCTTTAACTTTCACTCAAAAATTTAGTAGGATTTGTAACACACCTGGTAAAGCATTTAGTATGCATAGTATCAAGAAATTCATCAGCATATGCTTGAGCAATCTTTTTCTGCTCATTCTCAGGTGTTGAAGATGAACCCGAAGTCCATTCCCACGTATGTATTTTTACTTTTCGTATCTACTACTTCACTCCTATAGAGAATGTACGAATCCTCTTCCAGCTTGAAGAATGATTTTGGTCATTGCTCTAAACCCTAGCATCGATTTCTCATGCACTTGTGGTTAAGAGGTTGTGGTTTTTGTCCCATTGCCTACCAATGTGCTAACAATATTGAGCGCCCAGAGGACGACGAAAGAAAGGAAGAGGATGGTGTAGAGAGAGTTAAGGGAAGTTTTCAAAATTATTTGACGTCTAGCCTACTGATAATTTTTGGCATTGTTGTGATTATGTTGGGAGTCGTTGTGGTCATGACGGTTTTCATTTTCTCTATGAATGGGATAATGCATACTCTAGATCGAATTTGTGATCATACAAGAGAAAAGATCGGGGAACAAAATAGAAGGAAGAAAGAACAAATGTATAATAATGCACCTATTAGGACCTGCTATCTGATAAGATGTTTCCATGTGCATTTCGAGTTTCATGAGAATCTTTGTGACTTATGTATTTAAAGTTTTGAGTTTCCTTCACTTCTACCCCATTTAGTGCACTCACATGCCTCTAGGCCACCAAGAAGGAATATTTGGAAGAATTGTAAGAATTTACTAGAGTAGTTATGGATTTTCATGAAGAGACCTAAAGCCCAACGTTGATCCTTGAGTTATGGTAGCTAAAAATGCAGTCGATTTTGGATACCAATCATTATTGCTTCACATCGCCCGCCTTTGCAAGTTGTATCTCTACTTCTGCAGTTGTTTCTTCATTTTCCTGTGTAATCTTTGTGCCACTAGTATATAAGTCCATACAATGTTACTATAGACCGATAATGCCATACAACACTATATAGATATTACTTTTTTTTTTTAACAAAAGATTGGATATTTCTACAAAGATCTTCTGATTGATTTTGTAACCTCAATTGAGACTCCATAGCTATTGGTTCACACATTTTTTTTTCTATGCATGAATGAAGGTGGAAGAATATGAATTCTCTCATTTCCATCATTGGTGTGGTGTTTAGTGGTAAAGAAAATTACCGAGAATGGTATAGAAAGATCAAAAGCACTTTGATCTTCAACAATCCATGGCATGGAATTTGTGAAGCAACAGTTTCTAATGAAGAAGAATATGAAACAATTGACTCAGAAGAAAAGATGAAGAATAGTAGATCGATTATTCCTACATCAAAAAAATAACCTACAATATGGAAGGACAAATACCATAAAGCATATGTTGTGATTTATGCAATAGTAAGCGAAGAGAACTGGAAATCATACAACTGATGGTGAATATATTCAACCTAGGGTTGAATAGTTATGACTTTTTACCCCCCCATTCCTATGGGTAACTTGATCGAGATGGATTTCGGTGGCCTCCCACCTATTCCAACTGGCTCATTTTGGCAGTTTTCCAGTTCGACAATGTTTTCCTAGTTTTTGGGTCCCTAACTTCCAAGGCCATTTTGGGGCCCTAAACAACGTTTTTAGGGATTTTCACATAACAAATGTATAGTCCTCAGACATAACTTTTCAACAAGGTATCATGCACCTAAAATGGAGATTGTATGCAAAATTTATGACCCCGTGAAGTTGATGTACTAACTTACCCAAACGAGGCCCACATGACTTTTGGCGCTTCATCTCCTAGGGTTAGGTTTTTGGATGTCTAGGGTTTTTGAAATTCCTGTTTATTGTAAAAAGGACTTGAGAGAATCACCGTAATCATATTCTTATGAATAAGCACATCTGTCACATTTCTTCTCAGAGATAAGTCGCCACCATTCTAGCAAGCTTGTTTTCTGCTGCATTTTACAGTTTCATCTTATTTCCCTATTGAATAGAAACCAATTTTATTGTATATTTGTTATTCTGTGTTAATAATATTTTGATAATAATATATATTCATTTTGTTTTGCTCATAAAATATAGATAAGTTGTATTAGAGTGGTCTTCTCCTTATCATTCTTAATGCAGGTCCCCAACGAGGTCAGGCTACAAAGAATTGGGTATTGATCTTGTTTCCCTTGAGGACAAAATCTCTTGCATGCCCAAGAAACCTCTCATGGCGGGAGAAAATAAATACAATGGAACAAGAGATCCCTTCAAAAAGTTTCTTGAGGAATACCTCACGTAACAGAGGAACGATATGATGGATAGTTTTGCACAAATCCTTCACCAAGTACCAACAAGCAATGTATATTCCTCAAACGGAGGCGCCACCCCCTTCAAGGTACAAATCAACTTCGATATTCCTATATTTGAAGGTTCTATAGACGCAGATGATGTAAAAAAATGGTTGAATATGCTAGAAGGTTATTTCTTTGTCCATAACTTCTTGAATAGAGAAAAGATTACATTTTCACTCCTCAAAGTCTTTCCCCATGTTAGATATTGGTGGGAAACTCTCTGTGAGAAGAAGGAAACATTGGAAACCTCATTATTTATAGTCATGGTCACCAGAGAGTCCTTCAGGGATGATATTAAGTAAAAATATTACCCTGTTGGAAGTTATGACAACCTATATACAAAATGGACCACACTACGGCAGGAAAGAAACCAAGCAGTGCTCGAGTTCACAAATATCTTCCATACCTTGTGCACCAAATTGGGTATCAAATATTCTAAGTGAAATCTGGTGCTCAAGTATCGCAATGGTATGCATATATACATCTAGGACAGAATATAGTTTCTGGACATCTCATCCTTGGGTGCGGCCTACTAATATGTCATCAAAATCGAGCAGAATCTCAAATAAAAGTTGCGTCAATTTGGGCCTAGGAACCCCTCACATAAAAAGATAGGAAAGGGTGGCCCCAACCCGCAGAATAAAGTATAGAGAAAATATGTATCGCCTCAGGACAACCAGTCTAGGACAAAAGAAAAGATGGACACCAGAATGAAAAATAAAGATAACGGGAAGTGATGCATCTTCCATAAGATCCCCTGGAATAACACTGTTGATTGCCGCTCAAAGGAGTCGTTGGTGATTGAGGTGAAATCCTTAGAATTAGATGCAGTTTTCTACTCTTAGTTAGAACCCAAAAGGGGGAGAAGGATCATTGATGCAAATCCTAGTGTTATCGTTGCTACCACCAAGCCCCACTCCGGTGAACCAGATGAGCTAGAGGAAGGAAAGCTCCTTTTTGATTCACAGATGTGGGTGAAGGGTACCCTACTGAACTTCATCATTGGTAGAGGTAGCCAGAAGAACCTCATCTCAACAGATGTTTTCAAGTGACTCGCCCTGCCAATAATGCTACACCCATAACCCTACATGATCGGATGGCTCCACCAAGGAAGTGACATCCACGTTAGGTAACCATGTCGACTGTCATATAACATCAAGCCTTCAAAGATGAGGTATTGTGTGATGTTTCCCCTTTAGAAGTTTGTAATGTTCTTTTGGGGCAACCATATTTATGGAAACACCATGTTGTATATGAGTCTATGGCTAGCAATTTTATTATTACTTTGAACAAGAAATTGTACAGGATACCAAAGGTAGTCCCACCTAGTGTTATTTCCTTGATCTATGCTAAGGAATGTAGGAAGGTCATCTCTAAAATGGAATGAGAAAAAGATCACAACGACATCTAGGGTCTCTGCGACCGACCTCTCCAAACAGTAGAAGAAAGTGGATAAGGTCATGGAAGCATACTTAGATATCTTCTCCTCACCTGCCAAGGTACCTATGCACTTTCAGGTCAAGCACCCCATTGATATGACCCCCAATGCACTGCTACACAATGGACCATTCTACCGTCTCTCTCTATTAGAGAATGAGGAGATCAAGTGACAGATCCAAGAAATTCTCCACAAGGGGCACATCCATCCCAACTCATCACCTTGTGGGATCCAAATCATGGTGGTATAGAAGAAATATGGAACTTGGTGACTCTGCATTGATTACTGGGCCCTAAATAAAATCATAGTCAGAAATTGGTACCTGATTCCCTAATTCACAGTCAGAAACTCATGGGGGGGAAATAGTTCATTAAGATTGATATGAATTCTAGCTACCACCAGGTCCCAATAGAGTAGACAGATGTATGGAAGACTGCCTTCAAGTCAAAGGAAGGTATTTTCGAATGGTTGGTCATTCCCTTTGGATTGACAAATGCTCCAGCCACTTTCATGAGGAGGATGGAGGATATCCTGCGACCATTCACCAATACTTTTGTAGAGATATATATGGATGAGATTCCCATTTACAACAAGAATTGGGTAGAACACTTGCAGCATATTCAACAGGTTTTGCACACCATGTGGTAGCACAAGCTATACGCCACCTTGTAAAATTATCCTTCGGCATGGACAAGGTCCATTACTTAGGATACATGGTGTACATGTGGATCCAGCCAAGATCCAAGTCATCCATCATTGGCCAACCCCAACCACACTCACTGAGCTTAAGAGCTTCTTGGGACTTGCCAATTTCTACCGCAGGTTCATTTTGGGATTCTCCCATATTGCATGGGCCCTCAACCAAGTAACCATGGGTGGTGGTAAGGAGAAATTTGTGTGGTTGCGGTCCCAAAAAAAATCATTCAATGATTTGAAGCAGTGCTTGTGCTCAGCCCCAGTACTTTCACTACTAGACCTGCAACAACCCTTTGACATCGAGACAGATGATTCAGACTATGTTGTGGGTGTTTTTCTAACTCAACACGGCCACCCCGTGGCCTATCATAGTGAGACACTATCATATGTTGTCTGTAAGTACCCTACTTATGACAAAGAAATATACTCCATTATGAAATATTATTGCCAATGGAGACATTACATTATTGGGAAGGAGACAGTCATCAACACTAATCATAACCCACTACAGTTCATGCAGACACAAGGAAAATTTCAAAATGACCGCCATCAGAAGTGGTTCACATACTTGTACTAATTCCACCTCAACATCAAGTATAAAGAAGGAAGCACCAATTGCATCGTTGATTGCCTCAGAAAACCGCCATTTGTGGTACTTGCCATGGTGCTAGACACTTGTAGCCATGAAACCTATGGATGGCCCCTACTTTATGAGATAGACATGGAATTCGCCACCACCTACCAAATGTTGGGCGCAAACACAGTTGTTTCTAATTTCGATTTTTGGTATGGGTTGTTGTGCCTTATGGGCCATATCTACATTCTATCAAGTGAGTGAGTGAATATGATCTAGGAATACCACTATAGTTGAGTATCAGGACACTTCGATGTCAAAAAGACAGTGGCAATGTTGCAAAAACATTTCTACTGGTCGAAACTTCGACAAGAGGTCAGCAAGTATATTAGGTCTTGCACTTCCTGCAATATTGCAAAACTGACCACTAATAAACATGGCATGTCCAATCCTTTTCCT
>ML813216.1:107351-131079 GCA_009831015.1 Picea engelmannii
GCAACCATAAACACAGATATACAGTAATACATGATTTCTATTAATGAAAGAAATGTACAGAGACTGTAAAAATATAGAGTGAAAGACTCGCTAGAATGGTGGCAGCTTATCTCTGAGAAGAGATGTGACGGTTACTCGCATTCTCAAGAAGATGATTACAATGAGGCTCTGAAGGCCCTTTTACAATAAATGGGAATGAAAAAAGTTGTAGACATCCAAAAACCTAACCCTAGGATATGAAGCGCCAAAAGTCATGTGGGCCCCATTTGGGTAAGTTAGTACATCAACTTCCCGGGGTCGTAACTTTTACATACGATCTCTGTTTTAGGTCTATGATAGCTCGTTGGAAAGGTATCGTCGAGGAGATTCATTTTAGGGGCTCGATTATGCCTTTTTATATCATTGAGAACCTCTATCTAGAAAAACCTTCATCTAGGCCCTCAAAATGGCCCCAGAAGTTAAAACCTGCTAAAAATAGTAAATTGCCAAAATTGCCAGAAAGTTGTTTTGAGCCAGTTGGAAAAGGTGGGTGGCCACCGATATCCACCTGGATCACATCGTTTGTTGAACTTAGAATCTCTAGATGAAGATCATCGATTTTCATTACATAACAATGAAGCAGCCAAAAAATGATCAAAGGCCACCTTTAATCACCATGTCAAACTTCTCTCATTTAATGAAGGAGACCTCGTCCTTGCTTACTATATTGCTCAAAATACCCTTGTCCATGGTAAATTCAAGTTCCTGTGGCATGGACCATATATCATCCAACATTGCCTCACTAAAGGCACATACATCCTGGCCTCCCCCGAAGGCCATCCTCTCAAGGAACCTGTCAACGGGTTGTACTTAAAGAAATTTTATGCCTGAGCATAGCTATGCTACACTAGGTTTTTTCTTTTTTGTACATCTTTTGTAGAGTTTTTAGTCTTCTTTTATCCATACCTCCCATCTAATCTATCACTCATGTTATTGACAGATGCCACCTCCATTAGCCTACCACATCGATTACACCGACGAAGCTAGCCACTGGACACATAATCTCACTTCGGCTGCTTGGGACCTCTATTCACCTTCACATGATCTGCTCCACACCAACGACATATGTTTTGTCTTAGACACCAACAATCAAAAATAATACACCATCATCATTGGTCTCCTCGTTGAGGCCAATCATCACCATATTCATCACCTTAGCGTCTTATTAGATTCCCAACTTGTTGTCCTCCAGCTCAACAATGTATACTGTGTCTGTGATCCTTGCCTCTTTCACAAATACCTATATGTTAGATTGTTATATCGACATTTTGATTCCATTACATTTACACATATCACAAGACAATTCAATCAAATAGTATATACCATGGCTAACATTATACTAGATTGACATATATCACATCAAGACATTTTCACATACACATAAACCATCAGAAGTCTGTCACAACATATAGATTAGACATCATCCACTACATCACAAAAAATCGTCAACAACAAACACGTCACACATGTACACAAAGATCCAAAAATGTATATCCATATATATATATATATATTGTTCCACATGTGATAAAGTGTTTACAAAAATAGTACATCGCCCGTAGGAAAGTGAATCACCTCATCCCTACCAAATACAAAAATGGATGTCACAACTATACAAAATGGGCTCACTAGCCTATATCAAATACACAACTACATATCTAACATCCCTCAAGGCGCCCCTAGTGTTCCAGCACTAGGTCCTCCCTCTGGTGGAGGTACCCCACTAGCGCCAAGTCCCTCAGGTCTCAGAGGAAACCGTCCAGTCATCGCAGCTCCGACTACAAATGCTCTACGGATCAAGGTCCGTGACTCCACCAGCAGCCCAATACACTGCTCCAGGATCCCCTCATCATGGATCTACACCCACATCCTCTCAAGCAATCCCTATAGAACCGCCTCTAGTCAACGACGAAAAATCATCAAACTCTCCCTCGGCCTTGGCCAGAGGAGCATGTGACGGCCCTGCCTCGGGGTCATCATAAAGGCATCTCCAGGCTGCTCTATCATAATCACAAGGCCTCACCCCAACATCCTCTCTACATCGCCTCTCCCCTGCTCGCAACTCTCCTCGCGCTGGTCTCACAGGCCCTTGGCGGGATGACGCTCTGATTAGCTCGACCTCTCGTCCATGTGGTCCCACATCTACAAAAACAACCACATGATAGCATTAGCATCCATACAAATATCAACCATATGCTATACTATCTAAAAAAACAAATCAACAAAACCAACAACCAACACATCATACCTCAGTGATCGAATACCTCTCCTAGAGGTAATATCATCTCAGGGTCATCACAGAAATCTATCCCACTGTATGGAAACTGCAATATGATCTATGGCATTTGACACCACACCTGTGCAGCCTCGGCCATGAAGTAGTGGCCACCCTCCCCACCCCCATGATGAACCAAAATCGTTGACCACCGCCACAGTCGTGGCTCTCGCGCTTCCGGCGGGTCTAACAACACTCTTGGGTGCAACATCGACACCCTCTCTAGAAACCAAGCCACCAGGATAGATCCAAAGGAAAAATCCCCTGAGTCGTCCACTCAACACATGGTAAGTTGTCCCACCATCTTGGCGTGTAGCACCAAGCCCCAGGCGAAATGCTCACCCCCTAGTGACTGTTGCATGATCCTCAGCTGGCCACCACTGATACACTGAGTCAGGAGTGACCCATACACTCTCACAACCATCGCTGCCATGCAACGATGTACCAGGGCATCCATCGCCCCAATCCTCACCACTGACCCAGACATAAAATTCTCTCTCGAACAATATGTCTGGGCAAGGGTAGCCAACTTCCCCTCTCCAACTACCACTGGCTCGGCCGGCAGTAGGGTTCCCTGAAAAGGGAGCCCAACCAGAAAATAGACATCCTCCTCAACATAAAATGCCAAGTGCTCCCCATGCACAATAAAACATTGCAACTCCAGACTCCACATCGAGATCAGGAATTACATCAGATACTCATGTGCCCTCAACAGTGGGCACTCAAAAAACTTCAGCAGCCCACAGGACACCAAAGCACCATGAACCACTGGCTCCTCATCCCTCATGGCCTCCCTCAGTCGAGCCCAATCCCTCTCTCTCCAATGGATCAACATCGTCCCAAATGATCACCTGCATCCACATATACAGTACTCGATCAACCATCACAAAAACAACAAAATCTCCCAAAAAAGGGGAGATAAGTTTTCTCACCCTCATCTTCGCCTCAAAGGCATGACTATTTTCACCACAGGTGCGCACCCATGTGCACCTGTTTACCCCACAAGTGTGCATATATGCACGCCTGTTAATCCCACAGGTGCGCATTCAGTGTGTGCATGTTCAAAACATAGTTGTGCACTCATGCACAACTATCAGCAACACAGCCGCGTGCATATGTGCGATTGTGTTTCGGATAGGCGCGCACATATGCGCAGCTATGTTTCAGACAGGCATGCACCCCATGTGTGCATGTTTTCCCAAATAGTGCGCCCCCTATGCGGTTGTGCCCATTACAGCCATGCATTCATGCGTGGGTCGCCATCAATCACACGTGCACTTGGGGGGCCACAACCCTAAAAATCCATCGTACGATCCTACCCAAAAATTGACACCTAACTACTGTACAGGAGGATGAGACCACTAGGCTGACTCTTGCACCTCTCAGATCGGCTTCCTCACACTCTTGGAATCTCTGTATCTGCTCTGCAATCTCCTCTCTAACCACTATAGTAGCAAGTACAAATGAGTTGGCAATGTGGGCCCCACAACTATATATAGGCCCTTTTTGCCAAACTTCCAGACTCAATTCTGGGAGCTCTGAGCGTCCATTTTTCAATCCATATTTAGCCACAATATCAACACTTCGTCATCTACATCAAGGCAGTCCCCAAACCATTTTTCATCCTTATCCCCCAGGGATCCATTTTTCCATACCCCGTTCAGGTACGCATGCTCATGTTCAAAATTATCCAATACATGATTATATGTTCGATTATCTTTAGATATTGTTCACATCAGGTATTTGGTTGTCATGTGTGTAGGTACTTGGTCATCACACACCAGCGCGACCCCTTCAGGTATATAATCGACACTGGCATGTAATCATTCCCTATGGATCTCAATTGCATCTCCAATCACACCCTTTGAAATTTTCCTATAGGGTCCCTATATATGGCTCTGCAGTACTGTCACCTCCACTGCATTTTGGGTACTGTCACTCGATAGCACTCTCCCCCACATGAGTTGTCCCATTCATATGCCCCCTTGGCACTTTGACACTCATGTTGTTTCAACCTTTAGGGATGGGAGTCCCGATAGTCTTACATCATAGCGTGAATCAACCACATACTCCTTCTCCTCATTTTGCTAGCCTACCCAACGGACTCCCAGGGCACTTCCTCATGGTTTTATTTTGACTGCACTCCCGCAACATCATTTACCATCCATTTTTTCCACCATCGGTTTGCCCCTCTTCAGATTTCCCTCCATATATTTCCCTACTACAAAAACCTGCCTATGGGGCCCCAACCCTCCACTTGTTTTTTAACCAACTTGTGCCATCCTCAGTCCAATCCATCTTACACTAGGGCACCCATTTATGTATCTGCATTTTTATCCCCACTGATTTTTTAATTCTTTTTGTAACTAAGCCTTTGTTTCCAACATCTTACACAGTTTTTTGTTGTCACCTTTGGTGACCTTCTTCCTTTTTGGAAAACACAACCCATGTCACCCTTGGTTGGGGCATTCCTTATCACCTACTCTTGTTGACATCGTCCATAAACTCTGAGTATCCCACAGGCCACCTACCTCTTCTCTCTGAGTTTGTTCACTTTGTCCCGCCTCTGACACAACTTATCCCATGTCTCGTTGTCCCCTTGACACTCGACCTAGTTGAATGGTTGTGACCACTTATCCTTTGCATATATTACCAAGAAAGGGCAGTCTTGAGTCTCCATGCATCTTGACTTTGTCCATGTACCTCCACAATTCCTGACCTCACCTAGTGGATTTCACGATGCCCTTTGCTTCTTGGAGTTGTGTCTCCCTTTTTGTTGACATCAGCACAGTTTTCAGAAGGGCGACAGTATCTTGACTCTCATTACCTTTACAATGAGGAGTCTTGGACGACACAAGGAGAACCATCATTTCTCTTTGCTGTCGTTGACCCCCCTAACATTTGACTTCAATGTTTTCTCATGTTATGGTGGGTCTTACTTTGCGACTATTGTAGTTTTTTTTTATATTTGTCAAATACCTTTGAATGTTGTTGGGCTGTCAATGCCCACAAAATCCGTGATACTTCTTACAGGTGTCATTGCCTATTGTTCAGAGTATTGTTCCTCATTAGATTTGTCCTCTTCCTTTATTAAAACTTCCCTTGAGGGAATTGCAATTGTCTACATCAACACACAATTTCAGTTACTGTATAACACCCTTTTTTGAGTTACATGACACGAGCATGGGGCATGCTCACCTTGTTTGTACACAATTTATTTTCCACACCTTGTGAAAGGATGGGTCCTACAGGTTCCCTTCTCCCTCCAATGGGTCACTCTTGATACTCTCACTATCGCTCTTTCTTACAACGGTACTCTCAGTAGAAGAAACATTGATGAATTTCGGTTATTCGTATGCTCCTAACCTCATCCATCAGGGGGCATCTGTTATCACTAAAATTTTGTCCGCAAATGGTTATAGGAATCCAGCATCTTCGAACAACTATGAGTTCACCCATGGACCAAAATTACCAAAAAATCATTTCCAAAAGGTCCATAACTATACAACTAGTTACAAAATCAGGATGCGCTATGACTATACAGGGCATGCGCGCACATGCACCGTCAAGAAACCCAGGAAAAGTGCACATGTGCATGATGCACGAATGTGGATGCTAAAATCCATGCACACCTGAGAATGGCGCATTTATGATGTTGGTCGACCTCACACCCACTTTTGGTTCAGCTTCCAAGTCGATTTGACATCCAAATCTCGGCTGGATCTGGCTGGGTGGCTGGTTAAAGACCTAAAGGTGCCCTAAACAACCCCTTTTCACACTAAAAGTTGGTTGCACAATACCTCAAAGTGGTGCTATAAGACAAGGCCATGGGTGCACTACATCTTCAAGGAATTCATTTGCAAGGTTTTGTTGCTGCTATTCTCTTGGGGAAACCTCTTTTCTCATCAAGGGCATATGGCACCATTCCATTTGGGAAATCCACATCACCTTTTGAGTGGGTTAGCTTGGGATTCTTTAACCATTTCTTTCAAGTTTTCAAGTTGTAAGAAGAGCTCAATCTTGGGGGTCCAAGAGCCCTCCCTTGGAGGAAGAAGGGACCCAAATTCCCCTTTCTCTTTGGTGTTTTCTTTTCACTAATACAATCCTTTCCATTGGTGACATGAGTCTTGTATGTTTCTTGTTCTTATGTCCTCATGCACAATAGTTTAATTGTTTTTTTTGTTTTCTTTCCTAGTTTAATTCTTAGCTTAGTCTTTTATGTTTATTCTTCTAACCCTTTCCTTTACTGTTGTCTTGCTTAGCTAACCCAACTAAGCTTGTAATCACCTTTGTTTTTCTCATTTAGGTGACAAAAGAGGCACAACAAAAGGTATTGCACATGTACTGCTTTCCTCTGCACCATATCTGTGATATAATGGTATTTCATCTCAATGTGTTTCTATTTATCATGAAACACATGATTCTTGAAGAGCTTCAAACAAATCTGGTTATCATAATGGATAATGGCATAATCCCCCTCATGACCAAATAAGTCTGCAAGGAGCTTGCAAATCCACAGTGCTTCGCGGAATGCCACACATAATGCAATGTACTCTTCTTCTGTGGTACTCAAAGCCACATAATTTTTTTTCCTACTGCACTAGGAAGCCATGGCAGACCCCAAAGTAAAAAAAAAAATAGATTTTCTCTTCCGATCCACTGCACTCCCTTCCCAATCTACATCGGCATATCCCTGCAATTTTATGTCTACACCGAAGGCATATCTCAGGACATAACCAAATGTGCCTCATAGATATCTTAACACATGTTTCATTTCTATCCAATGTGTATGTCTCGGTTGACTCATAAAATGACTGAGTACACTCACTCCATAACATATATTAGGTCTGGTGTTAACTAGATACATCAATGATCTAATCAGTTACCTATAAATATATGGATCAATCTCGCCTGACGCAGAATAAACCTTGTTCATTTTCTTCAAATTCATCACCATCGGTGTAGCCATGGATATGTAGTCTATCATCCTGAATTTCTTCAATATCTCAACTGGATATTTTCCTTGACTCAGGAAAATCTCATTAGTCCTATGACATACTTCTATTCTCTTGCAGATTTTTTCTACAGATCGGCCAAGATCTGGATCAGATTAGACGTCTTAAGAGGAAGGGACCGAATTGCTTGTGTGTTTGTTTGGAGCATTCCTCATGCCACTGTGAAAAACAATCCACGCTAAACATTCCATCATTGTCTACTCATTAATGCAATGTTAGATATAAAAATAGGCAACATAAGCAGTGAAAAATTAGAAGGAAAATTAATCATTGTTAATCTTTGTGCATGGTTATAAAGACAACATTGACTACACTACTTTGAATATGAATGTGAATATCTTGGAACGAGATGTCATAGTTTCTGGACCAAGAAAAAATCCCAAATCAGTAATTAAAAAGAGATGGGGATCGATGTTGTTGCCTCTCATCCTTTCCTAAATCAAGATAGTCACATTCTAGTTGAGGAGGAAAATGTTGTCAATATATCTAGACTTAGTGCACTACACTACCACCGAACAAATGAAAGCCATTTGTGGACAATAATTTCAAATATCAGTCAGGGAATGCCAAACCCAGTTCTCAGACTCTATCAAAGTTTGAATAAATGAATACAAAGGTGTCAAGAATTATTGTATTAGTAACGACTAGAGTGTGGAAATGCAGTAAACGAGGAGATACACTATATATCAAAATCAAAATGTAAGAAAAATAAAAGACAATATTATAATTCACGCATGCAAATAAAACAGAATATTATAATTTATGCATGACACATTAAAATAATTGAAACTAGGTTATGTGCACTACATACTAGGAACTACAGTCATGAACTGAATAGATTTTTCTTCAAATTGAATTGAAGATGAACCTGAGAAACATATTAAGGGTCGAACCATCACCACAATGGATTCTGCACGGTCTTTGTTGCTACAATATACATAAATTAGAATAAAATTGTGCAATGACATCCATGCCAACCCTTCTTTCTTCCGCCTCTGATAAGGTCTTATTCTATTCGTGTATATTGTCTCCACGTGCAACAAAATATACCAAGCAATGTGAATATTTTTTTCCCCAATTTTCTAAAAGTTAAATGACTAGATCAAAAAGCTTCGTTGGATCAAAAGGCTTCGTTGGATGAAAAAATATCCTCTAACAATGTTAGAAGCTCTTCTTGTTTGAATATATTCCTTCACTTTCACCCTCAAACAGATCGATCTAAGGACGTGGCTGACGCATACATATTCCTCTACGATGAGGAGATCCACGGTTTTCATATTTTTAACCGGATTGATGTCTCCCCAAAAGACCCTCCATTCTTTCATGACATGGAAATGAATGCAATCCCATGCTTCTTCATACAGGTTTTTTATTTTTAGCCATATATATATATATATATATATATATATATATATATATATATATATATATGCGAGAATGGAATTATTCTACTTATGTATCACATCTCTATTTACCACTTTTATAGTCATATCATTACTTTTGTTGTTGAATTATTCTTGTACTTAGTAGCATCATGTGGGATATTTTTAGGCTATATTGGTTGTGCTACCATTTCCAATGTCCTTTATCAAGGAGACAACACCCCCCAATCTTATTTATGAGGCACCCAATCGATTCCATGCATTTCATCATTAAATGAATCTTGTTGTATTACCATTAGCTTGTTAGAAATTTGATATTGTACTCTCATAATTGTTTGTTTAGCCTCTTTTTTTAATTAGAGTCTTATAATCCTACCATTTTATGGAAAAAACAATATGTTTGGTAATCCTTTCACCCTTATATTGGAAACATATTAGTGACCTTGATGTTGTTCCTTCTAGTATGAGTGAAATATAATTGTTCAAAATGATTGGAAGTATTTTGTATCTTGGATAAGCTCTCAACCAATTTGCAATGGATATATTAAGTGTTGTTATTGTATTTCATCATCAACCTCTAAACAAGTTGTGTAATTTTCTATGAATCACCATCTACTTATAACAAGAGATGATAATCCATATCCATTCCTCTCTTTGCTACCTCATTTTTTGTTGAGTTGTTTATATGTTTCCCAATGTTTGTTGTGAAAACGACTAAAGGATGAACTTCTCTATCTCTAAATATACCCCCTTGTTGGACACGTAATCCTTAGGATTACGTTACCTATGTAAATATGAAGATTCATAGGTGATAGAAAGAGTCACACAGAAGGTGAATACCAATCGTCACTCATAAATGTATTTATATATGTTTATGTTAATTCAATAGACAAGTGTGGAGTTGCACATTCTGCAATAACTATCCTGTCAGTGGTATCAGAGCATGGGATAACTCCATGATTTGATACCTTAGCGTTTCCTTTCCTCTTGCGAACAAAAATGCCTCCTCTTTGCATGTCAGTCCCTCTTCCTTCTGTAGTTGATTCTCTGTCTCTCTACTAGTCCATCCACGTCCCAGTTCTTCCATGGATTGTTCCAGTCTAAGTGTCATTTTTTCTTTTTGCATGTCTTGTAAAACCCTAATTTTCTCACCACACGCACAATTTACCCCTATGATAAACCCTAATCTTCTTTAACTTTCACTCAAAAATTTAGTAGGATTTGTAACACACCTGGTAAAGCATTTAGTATGCATAGTATCAAGAAATTCATCAGCATATGCTTGAGCAATCTTTTTCTGCTCATTCTCAGGTGTTGAAGATGAACCCGAAGTCCATTCCCACGTATGTATTTTTACTTTTCGTATCTACTACTTCACTCCTATAGAGAATGTACGAATCCTCTTCCAGCTTGAAGAATGATTTTGGTCATTGCTCTAAACCCTAGCATCGATTTCTCATGCACTTGTGGTTAAGAGGTTGTGGTTTTTGTCCCATTGCCTACCAATGTGCTAACAATATTGAGCGCCCAGAGGACGACGAAAGAAAGGAAGAGGATGGTGTAGAGAGAGTTAAGGGAAGTTTTCAAAATTATTTGACGTCTAGCCTACTGATAATTTTTGGCATTGTTGTGATTATGTTGGGAGTCGTTGTGGTCATGACGGTTTTCATTTTCTCTATGAATGGGATAATGCATACTCTAGATCGAATTTGTGATCATACAAGAGAAAAGATCGGGGAACAAAATAGAAGGAAGAAAGAACAAATGTATAATAATGCACCTATTAGGACCTGCTATCTGATAAGATGTTTCCATGTGCATTTCGAGTTTCATGAGAATCTTTGTGACTTATGTATTTAAAGTTTTGAGTTTCCTTCACTTCTACCCCATTTAGTGCACTCACATGCCTCTAGGCCACCAAGAAGGAATATTTGGAAGAATTGTAAGAATTTACTAGAGTAGTTATGGATTTTCATGAAGAGACCTAAAGCCCAACGTTGATCCTTGAGTTATGGTAGCTAAAAATGCAGTCGATTTTGGATACCAATCATTATTGCTTCACATCGCCCGCCTTTGCAAGTTGTATCTCTACTTCTGCAGTTGTTTCTTCATTTTCCTGTGTAATCTTTGTGCCACTAGTATATAAGTCCATACAATGTTACTATAGACCGATAATGCCATACAACACTATATAGATATTACTTTTTTTTTTTAACAAAAGATTGGATATTTCTACAAAGATCTTCTGATTGATTTTGTAACCTCAATTGAGACTCCATAGCTATTGGTTCACACATTTTTTTTTCTATGCATGAATGAAGGTGGAAGAATATGAATTCTCTCATTTCCATCATTGGTGTGGTGTTTAGTGGTAAAGAAAATTACCGAGAATGGTATAGAAAGATCAAAAGCACTTTGATCTTCAACAATCCATGGCATGGAATTTGTGAAGCAACAGTTTCTAATGAAGAAGAATATGAAACAATTGACTCAGAAGAAAAGATGAAGAATAGTAGATCGATTATTCCTACATCAAAAAAATAACCTACAATATGGAAGGACAAATACCATAAAGCATATGTTGTGATTTATGCAATAGTAAGCGAAGAGAACTGGAAATCATACAACTGATGGTGAATATATTCAACCTAGGGTTGAATAGTTATGACTTTTTACCCCCCCATTCCTATGGGTAACTTGATCGAGATGGATTTCGGTGGCCTCCCACCTATTCCAACTGGCTCATTTTGGCAGTTTTCCAGTTCGACAATGTTTTCCTAGTTTTTGGGTCCCTAACTTCCAAGGCCATTTTGGGGCCCTAAACAACGTTTTTAGGGATTTTCACATAACAAATGTATAGTCCTCAGACATAACTTTTCAACAAGGTATCATGCACCTAAAATGGAGATTGTATGCAAAATTTATGACCCCGTGAAGTTGATGTACTAACTTACCCAAACGAGGCCCACATGACTTTTGGCGCTTCATCTCCTAGGGTTAGGTTTTTGGATGTCTAGGGTTTTTGAAATTCCTGTTTATTGTAAAAAGGACTTGAGAGAATCACCGTAATCATATTCTTATGAATAAGCACATCTGTCACATTTCTTCTCAGAGATAAGTCGCCACCATTCTAGCAAGCTTGTTTTCTGCTGCATTTTACAGTTTCATCTTATTTCCCTATTGAATAGAAACCAATTTTATTGTATATTTGTTATTCTGTGTTAATAATATTTTGATAATAATATATATTCATTTTGTTTTGCTCATAAAATATAGATAAGTTGTATTAGAGTGGTCTTCTCCTTATCATTCTTAATGCAGGTCCCCAACGAGGTCAGGCTACAAAGAATTGGGTATTGATCTTGTTTCCCTTGAGGACAAAATCTCTTGCATGCCCAAGAAACCTCTCATGGCGGGAGAAAATAAATACAATGGAACAAGAGATCCCTTCAAAAAGTTTCTTGAGGAATACCTCACGTAACAGAGGAACGATATGATGGATAGTTTTGCACAAATCCTTCACCAAGTACCAACAAGCAATGTATATTCCTCAAACGGAGGCGCCACCCCCTTCAAGGTACAAATCAACTTCGATATTCCTATATTTGAAGGTTCTATAGACGCAGATGATGTAAAAAAATGGTTGAATATGCTAGAAGGTTATTTCTTTGTCCATAACTTCTTGAATAGAGAAAAGATTACATTTTCACTCCTCAAAGTCTTTCCCCATGTTAGATATTGGTGGGAAACTCTCTGTGAGAAGAAGGAAACATTGGAAACCTCATTATTTATAGTCATGGTCACCAGAGAGTCCTTCAGGGATGATATTAAGTAAAAATATTACCCTGTTGGAAGTTATGACAACCTATATACAAAATGGACCACACTACGGCAGGAAAGAAACCAAGCAGTGCTCGAGTTCACAAATATCTTCCATACCTTGTGCACCAAATTGGGTATCAAATATTCTAAGTGAAATCTGGTGCTCAAGTATCGCAATGGTATGCATATATACATCTAGGACAGAATATAGTTTCTGGACATCTCATCCTTGGGTGCGGCCTACTAATATGTCATCAAAATCGAGCAGAATCTCAAATAAAAGTTGCGTCAATTTGGGCCTAGGAACCCCTCACATAAAAAGATAGGAAAGGGTGGCCCCAACCCGCAGAATAAAGTATAGAGAAAATATGTATCGCCTCAGGACAACCAGTCTAGGACAAAAGAAAAGATGGACACCAGAATGAAAAATAAAGATAACGGGAAGTGATGCATCTTCCATAAGATCCCCTGGAATAACACTGTTGATTGCCGCTCAAAGGAGTCGTTGGTGATTGAGGTGAAATCCTTAGAATTAGATGCAGTTTTCTACTCTTAGTTAGAACCCAAAAGGGGGAGAAGGATCATTGATGCAAATCCTAGTGTTATCGTTGCTACCACCAAGCCCCACTCCGGTGAACCAGATGAGCTAGAGGAAGGAAAGCTCCTTTTTGATTCACAGATGTGGGTGAAGGGTACCCTACTGAACTTCATCATTGGTAGAGGTAGCCAGAAGAACCTCATCTCAACAGATGTTTTCAAGTGACTCGCCCTGCCAATAATGCTACACCCATAACCCTACATGATCGGATGGCTCCACCAAGGAAGTGACATCCACGTTAGGTAACCATGTCGACTGTCATATAACATCAAGCCTTCAAAGATGAGGTATTGTGTGATGTTTCCCCTTTAGAAGTTTGTAATGTTCTTTTGGGGCAACCATATTTATGGAAACACCATGTTGTATATGAGTCTATGGCTAGCAATTTTATTATTACTTTGAACAAGAAATTGTACAGGATACCAAAGGTAGTCCCACCTAGTGTTATTTCCTTGATCTATGCTAAGGAATGTAGGAAGGTCATCTCTAAAATGGAATGAGAAAAAGATCACAACGACATCTAGGGTCTCTGCGACCGACCTCTCCAAACAGTAGAAGAAAGTGGATAAGGTCATGGAAGCATACTTAGATATCTTCTCCTCACCTGCCAAGGTACCTATGCACTTTCAGGTCAAGCACCCCATTGATATGACCCCCAATGCACTGCTACACAATGGACCATTCTACCGTCTCTCTCTATTAGAGAATGAGGAGATCAAGTGACAGATCCAAGAAATTCTCCACAAGGGGCACATCCATCCCAACTCATCACCTTGTGGGATCCAAATCATGGTGGTATAGAAGAAATATGGAACTTGGTGACTCTGCATTGATTACTGGGCCCTAAATAAAATCATAGTCAGAAATTGGTACCTGATTCCCTAATTCACAGTCAGAAACTCATGGGGGGGAAATAGTTCATTAAGATTGATATGAATTCTAGCTACCACCAGGTCCCAATAGAGTAGACAGATGTATGGAAGACTGCCTTCAAGTCAAAGGAAGGTATTTTCGAATGGTTGGTCATTCCCTTTGGATTGACAAATGCTCCAGCCACTTTCATGAGGAGGATGGAGGATATCCTGCGACCATTCACCAATACTTTTGTAGAGATATATATGGATGAGATTCCCATTTACAACAAGAATTGGGTAGAACACTTGCAGCATATTCAACAGGTTTTGCACACCATGTGGTAGCACAAGCTATACGCCACCTTGTAAAATTATCCTTCGGCATGGACAAGGTCCATTACTTAGGATACATGGTGTACATGTGGATCCAGCCAAGATCCAAGTCATCCATCATTGGCCAACCCCAACCACACTCACTGAGCTTAAGAGCTTCTTGGGACTTGCCAATTTCTACCGCAGGTTCATTTTGGGATTCTCCCATATTGCATGGGCCCTCAACCAAGTAACCATGGGTGGTGGTAAGGAGAAATTTGTGTGGTTGCGGTCCCAAAAAAAATCATTCAATGATTTGAAGCAGTGCTTGTGCTCAGCCCCAGTACTTTCACTACTAGACCTGCAACAACCCTTTGACATCGAGACAGATGATTCAGACTATGTTGTGGGTGTTTTTCTAACTCAACACGGCCACCCCGTGGCCTATCATAGTGAGACACTATCATATGTTGTCTGTAAGTACCCTACTTATGACAAAGAAATATACTCCATTATGAAATATTATTGCCAATGGAGACATTACATTATTGGGAAGGAGACAGTCATCAACACTAATCATAACCCACTACAGTTCATGCAGACACAAGGAAAATTTCAAAATGACCGCCATCAGAAGTGGTTCACATACTTGTACTAATTCCACCTCAACATCAAGTATAAAGAAGGAAGCACCAATTGCATCGTTGATTGCCTCAGAAAACCGCCATTTGTGGTACTTGCCATGGTGCTAGACACTTGTAGCCATGAAACCTATGGATGGCCCCTACTTTATGAGATAGACATGGAATTCGCCACCACCTACCAAATGTTGGGCGCAAACACAGTTGTTTCTAATTTCGATTTTTGGTATGGGTTGTTGTGCCTTATGGGCCATATCTACATTCTATCAAGTGAGTGAGTGAATATGATCTAGGAATACCACTATAGTTGAGTATCAGGACACTTCGATGTCAAAAAGACAGTGGCAATGTTGCAAAAACATTTCTACTGGTCGAAACTTCGACAAGAGGTCAGCAAGTATATTAGGTCTTGCACTTCCTGCAATATTGCAAAACTGACCACTAATAAACATGGCATGTCCAATCCTTTTCCTGCTCCTAATAGGCCATGGACTACATTTCAGGCTTCCCTTCCACCAAGTGGGGAAATGACTATGTTTTAATGGTTGTTAATCATTTTTCTAAGATGGTAATTACGACCGTCTGCAAGAAGAGCATCACAGTAGAGACCACTACCAAGATATTCTTTGAATGATTATGGGTACATTTTGGAATCCCAAAAAAAATTGTCTCATATCGTGAAACTCTATTTCTCAGCACATTATGGTCGAGCCTCTGGTCACTACTAGACACCAATCTCAACAAATCCATGACCTTCCACCCCCAAAAAAATGGCCAAACAAGGTCATAAATCAAATGATCATGCATATCATGCACATGTATAATTCCAAGCACCCTCGCACATGATATGAGATTCTTCCCTATTTCCATCATAGTTACAACTGAGCCTTGCATAACTCAACTAGCCCCAACCCCTTCCAGGTGGGGTTGGGATTCCAGCCATTGGGTCCCATAGATGTTGCACTACCCCTTGCGTTCACCTCATCTGACTCATCTTCTAATTCAAATAAAGCTGACAAATCCACCCTATTCATTAACAAGATTCATCACATACGTCAACATGTTCATGGTATCCTACAAAAGTCCAATGACAAGTACAAGCAATGCCATGATCAACACCGTGTGCCACATAAGTTTCAAGTGGGAGAAAAATTTTGGTTGAATTTGTAGAAAGAACACCTTATCGGACCCCATCGAGAGCTTCTCCCACTCCATTATGGGTCATACACCATCACCAAGGCTATGGTTGATAATGATTTTGAGCTCAAAATTTCTCCTTTTGTTGGCCTGCACCCAGTGTTCAACATGGATCTCCTTCAACCTTATTTCCCACCATTATTTGACACCTCAGAGATAGCAAAACAACTGACACCAACAAGAATACAATAGGAATCTAGTGATCATATTGTGGATAAATAGGTCAAGGGCACTCACCAACAAATAATCTAGCTTTATCGAGTGTTCAAAGTAGGGCATCTCGTGCAACAAGGCAAGTGGCTCACCAGGGCCAAATTCAACAAAAAATTCCTCATCTAATGGGGGAACTCAATGAAATGGAGACCATTTCCTCCTAAGGGGGTAGGATTTATCTATATGGATGCCAGTGGCCTCCCACCTATTCCAACTAGCTCATTTTGCCAATTTTTTAGTTCAACAATTTTTTCCTAGTTGTCAGGTCCCTCACTTCCAAGGTTGTTTTGAGGTTCTAAACAAAATTTTTAGGGCTCGCCACAAAACACATGTGTATTCCTCGGATAGATATTTACAACGGGCTATCGTGTGCCTAAAACAAATATCATATGAAAAATTTACAACCTTGAGAATTTGATGTACTAACTTACCCAAACGGGGCTCACATGACTTTTGGCACTGCATCTCCCAGGGTTAGGTTTTCGGATGTCTAGGATTTTTGACATTCTTGTTTATTGTAAAAATGCCTTGATATCCTCATTGTAATCATCTTCTTGCGAATGATCACATTTGTCACATCTCTTCTTAGTGATAATCCGCCACCATTCTAGCAAACTTGTTTTCCACTGCATTTTACAGTTTCAACTTATTTCCCTATTGAATAGAAACCAGTTTTATTGTATATCTGTTATTATGTGTTAAGCATATTTTGATAATTATCTATATTAATTTCATTATTCTCATGAAATCTAGATAATAAATAGAGGAGATCATGTGTCATGGTCCACAATGGAGAACATGATCCCGACCATGATGATGATCAACATGTCCATAGATGGAAGCCCAACAACCTCCCTCATTCACCTTTACAACTACAATTCAACCAAGGTTTATCACATTCTATTAAGGTCCTAACCCTCACATAGGTACATCAATGTATTCGGATGTAATAAAGGTCAATATTAATAAGGCCTTTCAATAAAATATAATAAGGCGGATGTAAGAAGACCTAATAGAAGCTTCCGCTTCTAGAAGGATCTTCCTCTAGATGCTTCTCTTAATAGAGATATTTAGTAAAAATAAGGGTCAAGGGTATGAAAACCCTAGCTTGGAGATTATTGTAACAGAGCGTTGCTCAACTGGAGGTTGCCCCCTCAAAGAGGCCTGTGAACTTTGCTTTCTGAATCAAAGTGCTATTTCAGTTGTTGTTCTCATATTATTTCTGTGTTATTGTGGAGATTATGCTGGTTATATTACTGTTATTCTGCCATTTCTAGCATTTTATTTCTATTCTGCGTATTTATTATATCTGGTATCTTGCAAGTGGTATCATATCACTTTCCTTGGCATAAATTGTGGGTATTTTTTTTCCATGGTAGAGACATATTTTGCCATCTTTAAGCCATAGATATCTGTCGTTACACGCATAAAACCGTGGTTGAGGGATTCATACACGTAGGAAATACAAGTGGTTCTTAAGAGCACATCTGTTGGGCACCCTTGTAACCCCTGTTGGTACCCCTTCAAGTGGTAGCGCATCAGACAACACCTGTGTATGGATCAGCCTAGATTTCCTGAAGCCCTCTTTATATAAACCTATCGACCGCCATATTGCTATAGTGTCACTGAGAACAACACTCGGGAAGATACTCTCTAGTACATGGGTAGTCAGGTAGTACGACTAAGGGTACGGTCTATCCTCCTTAGTTAGTGCCCTGAGATATTGGGCCGAGTACTACTGTTGGACCCTGCACATATATCAAAGAGCTATAGCATAGGGCAAACCCTTGTCTGTAGAACCCTTGAATACCTAACTCTTGGGGAACATAAACATAAACAAATTAAACCGTCTAGATCTATTGCCATGCAACTACGTTCGAGTTTCCAAGTAAATACACATTTCTTTCTGGTTAAGAATTTGGGGATTTTAGCACTGCAACATTCGTTAGATTGAAGTATAACCCCACAGCTGTACAAAAAAAAAAAAAAGTCTGGAAATGTTTTCACCATTATTTGAGACCTATTCCATTAGATTCATCTCTTCTCCCTTATCACATTCATCCATGTCATTTTTCTACAAAAAACTCTGACCCCACCTGCTCCCTTTTCAGTTCACCCATCCTCATGGCCTATACCCGTAGCCAAGAACTAGAGTCTCTCTTCAACACCTTGCAATCTAGTTTCCTCGAGACCCAAAAATAAGTGCAACAACTCAGTGCTACTATTGCCTCCCGTGATACATCCATCAATAATACCATAAATGCATCCGTGCAGTCCGCAATGGAGGAATTCAAACAAGAACTGACCACCCATCTTGAATCTATCTTTGCATCACTCTACACCAAACTAAAGATCCCTACCAATGACCCTTTTCCTAACGCACATACAAATACTGAAGGTGAAACTTCTTCCCATTCCTATAACTTTCAGCCCCATCACTTTCAACGGTACATACGCCTTCCGTGGGTGGATGTAACCAAATTTGATGGCTCAGACCCCACTAGTTGGGTCACCCAAATGGAACATTATTTCTCTCTCTACAACATTATAGATGACTTGGCCAAACTCCGGTATGGTGTTCTCCATCTAGATCAAGAACGTTGGAAATGGTGGCAATGGAGAAAAACTTCCCGTCAAGGGTATATTGCTTGGACCCAATTTGTGACTGATCTTTATGAACACTTTGACACTGACACCAATAATTTGGGCCATTTGACAAAATTGAAACAATCAGGAACAGTAGAAGACTTCATAGCTGCATTTGAGCGCCTGGCTTTTCGAACAGAGGGCATGACTGATGCTTTATTTTGAGAGTGTTTTATCAGTGGCTTCAAGGAGGAGATTCGGGCCCATGTCCTCATGGCTAGACCTATGAGTTGGGTGGAGGCTACTAAAAAAGATAAAGAAGCACAACAAATTGTTTCCTCTCAAAATCGTAAGCCTTCCTTTATCCCTCGCCCTAAACCAGTAAACCCCACTACTCCCTCCGCCACATTAAAGATCCAAAAATTGACCAGGGATGAAATGGATGAATGCCAACTGAAAGGCCTCTGTTATAATTGTGATGAAAATTATTTTATGGGCCACAAATGTAAGGAAAAAAATCTTTTTATCGTCATCTCCGAGGATATTCCGGAAGAGGATGTTGAAACTCCCCTTGTGCCTGAGTCACCAAAAATCACTGACATAAACCCTCCCTTTGACCCTCCCGAAGTGGAACCGATCATTTCCCTCAATGCTCTCACTGGCTTCTCTGCCCCCCAAACCCTCAAGTTAATTGGTTACATCAATCACCGAAAGGTCATCATTCTGGTTGATAGTGGCAGCACCCACAATTTTATTCATCTCCGCATTGCCCAAGAAACCCATTGCTACATCCATATTGTCAACAATTTCTAAATCATGATTACCAATGGTGGTTCTATGAAATGTGGTAGGCGTTGTGAAAATGTGCATCTCCAAATCGGTGACTACCACCTAAAATCCCATATGTTTTCTATTGACATGGGAGGTTGCGACATTGTGTTGGGTGCAGACTAGCTAAGGACTTTGGGTCCCATTCTCATGGATTTTAATAACTTAACCATGCAATTCGACCAAGAAGGCCACCAATATAAATTCCAAGGTATCATTGCTGGCTCATCTGAGGTCATTAGTTCCCATTGCATGGAAAAGATTCTAAAAAAAGGTCATTTTGGTGTCATTGCCCAACTCCATGCCATATAAGCCACAAAGACACCCTCTGTGCCCCAAGACCTCCAAGCCCTCCTTTCTAAACATCAAACAGTATTTTCCACTCCCCAAGGACTCCCTCCTTCCCAAGGTGTTCATGATCATTCCATTCCCCTTGTCCCAGGAATCCTTCCCCCTAATATCCGTCCATATTGCCACCCCTTTGCACAAAAAAATGAAATTGAGAAAATGGTCTAGGAACTCCTTACTACAGGCATCATCCATCCTAGTATGAGCCCTTACTCGTCTCTGGTCATCATGGTACTAAAGAAAGAAGGTTCTTGGAGAATGTGTCCTGACTTCCATGCTCTCAACAAACTGACCATCAAAGACAAATTTCCCATTCCTTTCATTGATGAACTTCTGGATGAATTGAGTGGCACCCAATTATTTACCAAACTTGATCTTCGCTCGGGCTATCACCAGATACGTATGAAAGGGGTAGGCATTCCCAAGACATCCTTTTTCACTCATGAGGGCCACTATGATTTTTTGTTCATGCCCTTTGGCTTGTGTAACGCCCCCTCCACCTTCCAGATCCTCCTGAACCATGTCTTCCATCCTTTTCTCCGTCATTTTGTCTTAGTTTTCTTTGATGATATCCTCATCTATAGAAAAACCTAGAGATACCATCTTACTCATGTGGATCAAGTTCTCCGCCTACTCTCTCAGCACCAACTTTTCCTGAAATAGTCTAAATGTTCTTTTGGTGCCTCAGAAGTAGAATACTTGGGTCATATGGTGGGAAAGGATGGCGTCAAGGTGGACCTGAAAAATATTGAAGCTATGCAAGACTGGACACACCCAAAGACTCTCAAAATGTTGCGTGGATTTTTGGGCCTAACAGGGTATTATCGCAAGTTTGTTAAGAACTAGGGAAATATTGCAACACCTTTCACGACTCTCCTAAAAAAAAATTATTTCACTTGGACTCCAACAACTGCTCAAGATTTTCAAACCTTGAAGATGGCCATGTGCACCACTCCGATTCTGGCCCTTCCCGATTTCAAAAAGATCTTTGTGTTGGAATGTGATGCCTCAGGGAAAGGAATCGGTGTTGTCCTTATGCAAGAGGGTCGACCTTTGGCCTTCACCAGCAAGCAACTGTCTAAAAGGAATCTGGGAAAACCCATTTATGAAAAGGAAATGTTGGAAATTATGCATGTCGTTGAGCTATGGCGTCCTTATCTCTTGGGGCAACGCTTCCAAATTAAGACCTACCATCGAAGCCTCAAGTACTTTATAAAACAACACATTTCCTCCCAAGAGAAACAAAAATGGGTGACTAAGCTCTTTGGATATGATTATGAGATCATTTACACGAAGGAAAAAGACAATGTCGTGGCAGATGCACTGTCCCAGAAATATGAATATGAAGGATCCCTTTTTTCTCTTTCCTTCATTGTACCCGATTGGCTCCAAGCTGTGCGCCACGAATGGCTTCAAGATCCCAAAATTTTCCATCTGATCCATCAATTGTAGACCAAGACTCCAACTCCCCCAGGGTACTCCTGGCTCCAGGATGAGCTGCGATACAAAGGCCACTTGTATTTAAGTAAACAATCCAAGCTCAAATCCACGGTACTTTCTGAGCTTCATGCAACACCCACAGCGGGGCACTCGGGGTTCACCAAAACATTTGACAGGGTCAAACATTATTTTTTCTGGGATGGTATGAAATAGGAAATCCGTAAGTTTGTCACTGAATGTGAGGTGTGTCAACACAACAAGGGAGAAACAGTCAAATCTCCGAGCACCCTCCAACCGCTTTCGATTCCCCCTGCTACTTGGAAGGATATCTCTATGGACTTTATTACAGGCTTACCCAAATCGGGGAATAAATCAGTCATAATGGTGGTGGTGGATCACCTTTCCAAGTATTCTCATTTTTTCGCTCTTCACCACCCATTTACTGCATCCACGGTGGCTCAAATTTTCATGGACCAGGTCTTCAATCTTCATGGCATGCCGCACTCTATTGTTTCTGATCATGACCCGACTTTCACAAGCAATTTTTGGCAAGAACTGTTTAAGCTACAAGGCACACAATTTCATCTCAGCTCAACTTATCATCCCCAGATGGATGGTCAAACGGAAGTTGTCAGCAAGTGTTTGGAAACATATCTGAGGTTCTTTGCCTTTGAAAAACAACACCGGTGGGCTCAATGGTTACCCCTAGTCGAATGGTGGTACAACACTACATACCATACAACCACTCGCATGACTCCTTTTGAAGCAGTGTATGAACAGAAGCCACCTTCAGTTCTCTCATACTTACCGGGTACCTCGAAGGTCCAGGCGGTTGACCAAACACTTACAGTCCGAGAGGATATTCTTAGTACCCTTAAAAATAACTTGGTCATGGCACAGAATCGCATGAAGTAGCAAGCAGATCAAGGTCACTCAGAAGGTCAATTTGCAGAAGGGGATCAAGTGTTTCTGCGAATGCAACCATATAAGCAAACTTCCCTCAAGGCCGAGCATTGTTAGAAGCTAGCGCCCAAATTTTATGGTCCTTACATAGTTCTAAAGCGTGTGGGACAAATCGCATATTAGTTAGCTTTTCCCAAACAGTCGAAGCTACATTCTGTTTTTCATGTTTCTTGCTTGAAGAGGGTGATTGGAACTAGGTGTCGAATTCAAACCAACCTTCCAGAGTTAGCTGAATAAGGATCCATTTGGCTACAGCCAGAACTAGTTTTGGACCAGCGTGAGTGTCGCTTGCGTCAGAGAACCATCAAGGAAGTGCTAGTACAGTGGAAAGATATGACTCCAGCAGATGCCACTTGGGAACCAACTACCATTCTGCAACAATTTCCACATCTCAAGCCTTGAGGACAAGGTTGTTTTTAAGGGGGAAGACATGTTAAGTTCCTAACCCGCACATAGGTAGATCAATGTATTCGGATGTAATAAAGGTCAATATTAATAAGGCCTTTCAATAAAATAGAATAAGGCAGATGTAAGAATACCTAATAGAAGATTCCGCTTCTAGAAGGATCTTCCTCTAGATGCTTCTCTTAATAGACATATTTAGTATAAATAAGGGTCGAGGGTATGAAACCCCTAGCTTGGAGATTATTGTAACAGAGCGTTGCTTGACTGGAGGTTTCCCCCTCGAAGAGGCCTGTGAACATTGCTTTCCAAATCAAAGTGTTATTTTAGTTGTTGTTCTCATATTATTTCTGTGTTATTGTGGAGATTATGCTGGTTATATTACTGTTATTCTGCCATTTCTAGCATTTTATTTATGTTCTGCGTATTTATTATATCTTGTATCTTGCACATTCAATCAAACCAAAGTATGGGAGATGTTAAGTCATCATCACCATGAGGTATGTTAGTCCTTATTTTATGCAAAGGGTTTTTCTTAATTTGTTGGTCGTGTGGATGAGGATATTTGGTTAAAGTTGGATAGCGGATCATTGGTTTGGGAAATTGTGTCATTTTCCTTGTTTCACCTCGGTGGTCAACTTATGTTACCTGGTCTTGTGTTGTAACTTCGTAGGGAAAAAGGGGTACTACTAGGGGGCCCTCTCAAGGGTAACATTATGCTCCCCATCATACTTAACACTCTCCATATTGGATCCTCTCATAGTGTACTGAAATTTGGTAATGGGTCATGGTCCATTCTGTGATGAGAAGAGG
>ML813216.1:132146-149759 GCA_009831015.1 Picea engelmannii
TGAGATGAATTATCTTACATGGATTATATCTTCAGTTGCAACTTACTTTGCATGTTTTAAGGATTAATGTTTCTTATGAACTTTGGCTAACCATGTTTCATTCTTTGATTTGTTTTGGATGGCCTTGAAATGGTTCTTTAAGGGAAACCCTAGGCCTTTACCCAAGATGTTGTGACTTTATTGCGGGAGCTTGACACATGTGATGGAGAGAAGTGGGTCGTTTAGTCACTCACCACCCTCAAATATTGGCTCTCACATCCTCAGAACCATGGATGATGAACAAATGGGATTGGTTTGAGAAGATCCAATCATTATGGCACATTAATGGAATGGAAGCCCCATAGGATGAGAATACTACCCTAGGGTCTATTTACACAAAGGATGGAGGACGTTGCAACAAGAATGATCCAGGAATTATTCATAGATGATATGCAACCCTCCTTTCCTTGGACACAATGCATTGAGGCACTTGACGTCAACCTCTTGACCTTGGTGTCACCTTATAGGGTTTGATGTTTTTAGGGTTTGATGGATGGATGGGTATCAAAGATGGTTTGGCATGATCTTGGGTGTGGAGACACCTCACTTGACACTTGCTTCACCTTGGAGGATTCCACATGGACTTTGGAGGCCTTACCTTAGCCTTTGGAGGCTTGATGTCACCCTTCTTAGCCTTGACATATCACACATGTGGGCTATTTTGATTTATTTTTTATTTTTATCATTTTGTAAAGGGTTAAATGAGGGGTTAGCCCACTTCTAATTTGTTGTTGATATTTTATGTGGAGAAATGTGTTAAGATATCCTCATATAAGAAGGCTACCCTCACTTTGATTTTTATGATCATCATTCACTCACCTTTGTGGGTAACACATCTGAATTTTTCATCCTCTAAGGGTTACTAGTTCTCCCTCTCTCATGTGTTATGGTTAGAAAGGTCTATTGTGGATGGATTTGCTTATTTTTTATGGATATTTATGCAATTAGGGTTAAATTATATTGGTTTCTTGGATGACGTAAGTGTATTGGTCTATGAATCATGATCTACCTATAACAAGAAGTGATAGCCTAAGTGTTGATCCATATCCATTCCTCTCTTTGCTACCTCATTTTTTGTTGAATTGTTTATACGTTTCCCAATGTTTTTTGTGAAAACAACTAAAGGATGAAATTCACTATCTCTAAATATACCACCTTGTTGGACACCTAATCCTTGGGATTATGTTACCTATGTAAATATGATTGTAAATATGAAGATTCATAGGTGATAGAAAGTTTCACGCATAAGGTGAATAACAATCATCACTCAAAAATGTATTTATAGATGTTTATGTTAATGCAACAGACAAGTGTGGAGTTAAATATTATGCCATACCTAGCCTATCAATTGTATCAGAGTGTGGGATAACTCTGTGATTTGATCCCTTAACATTTCCTTTCCTCTTGTGAACATAAAACTCCTTGTCTTTGCATGTCAACCCCTCTTCCCTCTATGGTCAATTCAATGTCTCTCTACTAGTCCATCCGCATCCTAGTTCTTACATGGATTGTTCCAGTCTATGTGTCATTTTTTATTTTCTCTTGTCTAGCTGGTGTCGGTTACGTGGAATCTGTTAGATTTTAACAGAAGAACAAGTCATCCTTTGGGAGTCCTTCCTCATTTTCTCGTAACTTTCAGAGGGAAAACTATATTTATTGATGTTATGGTAGTCCAAGACCCCTTGGATTTCAATTTACTCTTTGGGTGATATTATGTTTATGCCATGAAAGATATCGTGTCCACTCTTTTTCGTGTGATATATTTCCCTCACGATGGAAGAATTGTGACTATTGATCAACTTTTGTTTGTCAAACCTAACTTGAACATCAACTCAATGATCTCCCTATATGGTTTTTATGTGCAGACGGTATCTCCCCCACAACAAGTCAATTATGTGGCATTGTCTCCCATGCTTTCAGCTGTCAATGAAGATGAAACTCTCTTTGTAAGATCAATCTCTTATGACTTGGATCCGGTAGTTGACATGGTGATCTCTTCGGTAGGGAAATTGGAGCCTGATCTCCTTACCCCTATCACGCCCCTTGACATGTGTTCCTTCTAGAGTGTGTTTCTTCCATTGAGTGAAGATCTCTTGGAAGTTATGACCGAGATTTGTCCCTTGACATGGTGTCCTTCCAGAAAATTGTCTTCTTGGAAGCCATGATCAAGAAGAGTCTCTTGAGCATGGTTTTCTGATTTCAAGCTCGTTAAAAAATGAAACTAACTGTGAGGATACTTTTTTCATCTCTATGGAAACCTCATTAAAAAATGAAACAAAGGTTATGGGCATAGTTCATGTTTATGTGTCAAGCTCGTTAAAAAATGAAACAAAGGTCTAGGGGTTGAACCTGGATTCTCGAGCATAGTTCTTTTCCTGTCTCAAGTTCGTTAAAAAATGAAATATATTTTTTCCCCCTCTCTGTTTGAGTCAAGTCCTTCATCTAGTATTTGAAGCTTCATCTCATTTGCCTATGTTGTTGGATGAGACGAAGCTTGGGGGGAAATGCTTCCAACTGCTATCTTCTTAAGTTGGGGGCTAAGTACCAACCATCCCTAGATTATGCGTCGGGAAGCCTCAAGCATAGTTTTCTCTGGTTCAAGCTTGTGTAAAAATGAAACCACCTACCTCAAGCATAGTTTCCTCTAGTTCACACTTGTGTAAAAATGAAACCGGGTCCAAGCATAGTATTGTTTAGTTTTTAAGATCGTGTAAAAATAAAATCTATCCCAAGCATAGTTTTTTTTTTTTTAAGCTTGTGTAAAAATGAAAACAATCCTAAGCTTATTCTTTGTTATTTCTCGTGCTCGTAAATACAAGAGAATGTAACTGAGTAAACTTTTATCACTTTTTCGAACTCGTAAAGGTTATACGAAAAAGGAACCCCCTGGAGTTCCCTTTAAGCTCTTTTCAAACTATCTAAATATGAAAAGATTGTTGAGTGATATTGTTCTTTTCACGCTCATTAAAGTATTTGAAGAAAACATTTGGTGAGTGGTAGTTTATCTCTTTTTCGATCTCGTCAGACTAATTTACGAAAAAGGACATTTTGGAGTTTTCTTTAAGTATTTTCCAGACTCTCTAAATATGAAAATCCACTAATTTTACTTTCTTTGGACTCATGAAACAAACATCGACAGGACCATATGAGACCAAAAAAATCCTTCCTAGGGTTCGTTAAATATACTCCAAAGGACTCATCCGAAGGATGAGCTTACAGTTCAAGCATATGTTATCCTCCTCAAGCTTGTGTAAAAATAAAGAGGTACTCGCTAGAAATGGGGGGGGGGAATTGGGAAAGAATTGTATCTAAACCTATATTCTATGGAAGAGTCTCTTTTGAACATGACACCCTTTCACTCACTTTATGTTTAGGTTGGAAAACTTGCATGTCTCTTGATCATACTCCTTTATAAGATTACAAATTAGTCTGTGATCCCTGTTGTTGAGTCATTGTTTCTGATATAGTTGTCGTGTCGTCAATATGCTCAAAGAGAAGTTCAACCCAGAAAGCCTTCTATTGCGTCAGCCATTTCTGCAGTCCTTAATCCTTCTATTGCGTCGGCCATCCCTGAGTCAGTCTTGATTCACTTGTTACTTTGATCTACTTCTAATCTTGTAACCTATTTCGTGTCATTGATGGAAGATACATTAAGGCCCTCCTGTGACGAGTATTTTCCTATCGACTTCAAATCATTATCCAGGAATTAGACTTAGAAACTAATTAGTACCTTGGAACTTTCATGCCTCAATGGAAGGTTTCCTCTCTTTCGATAGTGGATTTTCATCATTAACCCCTGATCGCAAGATTCCACCGAGTGTTCGACTTCAACTCACATATTCACACCCATTGGATTGCACTAGTGTACCTTGGGATTAATTGAGATTAATGGTGATTTCCATCGCACTTATTAATGATATACACTAATGACCGATAATCAAGTGGTTTCTACCATGTTTGACTTCAACACATGTATTTGCATGGTTAGATTCGTACTATAGAGTCTTGGAGATGAAGACCCTAGATATTTTTTAATAGATTCAGGTTTGTGTTGGAGTATATTCAGATTGTATTGTTGCATAGATCCACAGTTTATGTCTCATGGTTGTGTTCAAATTTGAGTCTTTAACACATAGATCCACAGTGTTTTTTTGGTGTCTATGTTCATACTTGAGTCATAATGGCATGGATCCACAATGTATGTTTGGTGGTCATGACCTGTCTTACTTGACATGGATATTTTCATGTTAGAATTTATGATTTGATTCATTTGTATTATGAGTATGGGAATGCCTACCTTAGTGATGAAGATATTAATGTACTGTATTTCCTTGTTTGTTGGAAGGTTTCCGACCAACATGTTCCTTGTTTCCTACACACACTCGACAAAGTATTTCAGCTATCACTCTATTCTAACTTCATATTTTGGGGGGCTCTCTGTTACACTTTATTTTCATCACCCCTATGACTGTTAATGATGTAAACCTATCCTTTGTCTTTAGAAGGATCAATGGCCTTAATCCTTGAAGAAGAATGAAGATACTTTCTCCCAGAGAGATGAAATTATACTTTTCCTTTGTCAAAAAACTTAGAAAAAGGGATCTTCGCACCTTAGTTAGTGTTAAGGGTGTGAGGATATAGGATCTTCGCAGGTTGCACCACAGTGTCCTATGATTTCGTTTCAATTTTCTCAGTGTTAAGGGTGCAACGATTTTCTTACGAAGGAAAAAGAGGAATTTCTTGAAAGTTCTAGAATAGAAGCTTCGAGGGTGAGGTGGCCTCCGGTCGGTTTGGATCTGATTCACATCCCTGATATCATGGGATCATCCTAACCTCCTCACCCTATCCTTTTCATATTATAAAAGGAGAGGATTTCTCATGGGGAAAGTTGGATTGAGTTGGATAGCTTTTGGTGTGAGCTTGAGTATTTTTTGTAGCTTTGGGATTTTCTTTGTCAACATAGATTGTTGGTCTCAGAATCCGTGGAACAAGAAGTGTGTGGGAAGAATGAAACTGTTGGAAGGAACCTGACAACATCAAGGCATCTGGTTGTATCTTTCTTCCACATTCTTTAATACAACAATATATTTCTTTCCCAAAAAAATTTCCTTATTTTATTGTATGACTCCTTGATCACATACATAGGTTTTGTTGAGTATACTTTTTTTCTTCCACTTCGTTGTCTTGTGTCGTTTTACAGGTTCAACATCCCATAAGTCTTGGAACAGATCGAGGATGACACTAGCGAGGAAAAACGACATTTAAAAGGTATGTCATTTATCTCTTGTTAGTTAGTATACTTGATAATTAAAACTTAGGGAAATTTTTAAATTATGTCTTGTTTTGTTCTAGTTTTGGGGTGAAACTAGGGAGATCTGTTTATTTCCGCACTTACCAATTAATTCGATAGCAATGTATTTTCATGAAGATACCTAAATCCCAATGTTGATCCTTGAGTTATGGTAGCTAAACATTAAGTTGATTTTGGATACCAGTCATTATTCCTTCACATCGCCCTCCTTTGCAAGTTGTATCTCTACTTCTGCAGTTGTTTCCTCATTTTCCTATGTAAGCTTGGTACCACTCGTATATAAGTCCATACAATGTTAATATAGACCTAGAATTCCATACAATACAATATAGATATTACTTATGTTTTTTAACAAAATATTAGATATTTCTACGAAGATCTTCTAATTGATTTTGCACGCTCAATTGAGACTCCATAACTATCGGTTCACAAGTTTTTTGCTTCTACACATGAATTAAGGTGGACGAATATGCATTCTCTCATTTACATCATTGGCGTGGTGTTGAGTGGTAAATAAAATTACGAGGAATGGTACAAAAGATCAAAAGAAATTTGATCTTCAACGATCCATGGCATGAAATTTGCGAAGTAGTAGTTTCCCATGAAGACGAATATGAAACAACTTACTCAAAAGAAAAGATGAAGAATAGAAGATCAATTATTCCTACATCAAAAAAATAACCTATCATATGGAAGGAAAAATACCATAAAGCATATATTGTGATTTTTGCGATAGTAAGCGAAGAGAACTAGAACTCATACAAATGATGGTGAAGCTCTTTAACCTACATTTGAAGAATGATGACCTTGTTACCCCCCCCCGATGCCTAGGGGTAACTAGAGGAGATCATGTCTCATGGACCACAATGGAGAACATGATCCATGCTGAATTTTAATTCTTACCTCATGCACATGTGGTTTATTTCAATTTAGAATGTACTTGAACCATAAACAATGCATCAATACCATAGAAAAGTGTTGTAGTAACCAAGATCACAAGAAGAACAACCATGCACGAGGACACAAGAGTTTATCCTAGGAAAACCCTTCTCAATCAAGGGAAAAAACCCAACAATCCTTTTCTATAGACTAAAGAGAATATCCCCCACACCATAAACCCTAGAGCACACAAGAGGGTGCTCCTTGACCTAGAAACTTGTGCCAAAGACAAGTGTGCACTTCAGCCATACAACTTTTCTAGAGAGAATGTTAAAAGTGTGTGAATGAGTGAGATCCACAATGGGGATCTACTCCTATTTATACAAGACCTATCACATCAAGAGGATGTTTGTATTGGAAAAATAGGGCCGACCTCTTCAACTAAATAATATAATTGATCATAACACAATATTAATTATATTTTACATGGTGGGGCCAACTTATACCCTTAACAACATAAATTAGGGTTACAACAAATCTTACTCTCATAAAATATATTAAGGGATCTACACATCCTCTAGTGCTCATCCACAAAGACGTCACTCTCAACATATCAACTCAAATAAATCCATAGGAGTACCATTTGAGGAGCCATCTCATGTCGACTCAACTAAGTCCATAGGAGTCACACAAAAGACCATCTCAATTCATCTCAACTCAGTCGAGAGGAGAACGACAAGAGACCATAGGTCATCTCAACTCAGTCCATAGGAGTATGACACACCCATCACATGGGCTCTCTCACATACCTCTCACCTCAGTCTAGAGTAGAACACTCTGGAGATTGTCTCATGAAGCTGCAATCAACAACACTCCCTCTAAGCTAGGGAGGCATTCTCCATCAATCCAAGTCTCTCATAGAAGTACTCAAAATTCGTCTTGGAAAGCATTTTGGTGAAGAAATCTACAACTTTCTCATGTGTATAAAGGTACTGCACATGTACTTATTTCCTGAACTACACCATATCTCTGATATAATGGTATTTTATCTCAATGTGTTTATATTTATCGTGGAACACATTATTCTCATAGAGATTCACACAATTCTTTTTATCACAATGGATAACGGTGGAATCCATTTCATGACCAAATAAGTCTGCAAGGATCTTTTGAAGCCACACTACTTCATGAACTCTCACACATAATGCAATGTACTCTTCTTTTGCGATACCCAAACCCTTAGAAGTTTGTTTCCTAATGCACCAGGAAACCATAGCAAACCCCAAAGTAAAACAAAAATTGTATGCACTCTTCTAGTCCACTATGCTCCCTTCCTAATATGCATTGGCATATCCCTGCAATTTTACTTCTACACTGGAGGCATATCTCATGGTATAACGAACTGTTCCTCGTAGATATCTAAACACATGTTTCGTTGCTATACAGTGTGTATGTCTTGGCTGACTCATAAACTGAATGAGTACACTCACTGCATAACATATATCAGGTCTGGTATTAACCAGATACATCAATGATCAAATCAATTGTCTATAAATATATGGATCAATCTCTCCTGACTCATAATAAGCATCGTTCATATTATTCAAATTCATCACCATCGGTTTAGGCATGCATATGCAGTCTGTCATCCCAAGTTTCTTCAATATATTGACTGTATATTTTCCTTGAATCAGGAAAATCTTAGCAGTCCTCTGCCATACTTCTAGTCCCAAGACACAGTGCATCATACCAAGGTCCTCCATCTCAAATTCAGAAGTCAATGCATGCTTTCACTCAACAATAAGACTTTCTGAACTGGTGAGGAATAAGTCATCAAAATACAGGACCAAAATCATGCACTCATCACCAACAATGTGGTAGTATAGGTTAGGATCCACAACAATCTTGTTGAAGCCCAAACTCATCAAGTATCCACCAATCTTCTTATACCACACACGAGGTGCCTACTTTAGTCCATACATGGATTTCTTCAACCTGCATACATGAGACTCCTTCTCATGTGTCACGATTCCATCTTGTTGCTCGATGTAAACTTCTTCCTCAATATCACCACTGAGAAATCATATCTTTACATCCATCTGGTGTAGTCTCCAACCCATGGATGCAGCTATGGAAATGATTGTACGAATGGAAGTTTATCAGGAAACATGAGTATGGATGGAATTTTATCTTGATACTTCCATCAGCTGCATGGTTGATCTCATAGACCCACTTGGAAGTTACTACAAACTTCTCTTCCATTATTGGAACAATATCCCACACATAATTCTTCATGATGGACTGATACTCCTCGGTCATGTCATCTTGCAAAAGATGCTAACCTACTACTTCTCCATGACAAGAAGTCTCAGTTTCAATGATATGGCTCATAACTGAAACATAACTCCAAAATATCTATGGTTTCTTTCTCTCTCGGAATGTACCATGAGGATCTGCATGTCCCTCTGCCTCCTACAGAGTCTGTCGAGCCCAAGCAAGCCTCTTATGGCCTATTGCAATTCCTCTCGGAACATCAACTCGAGCTATGAGATCAACTCAATCAATAATTGTCTCCCTCTGAACTACTGAAGGAAGAGAAGGTGTTGTCTCTTCATTCTTCTCACTGTCAATCTCCATCTGAGATTCTCTGGATCTTCAAAAGGATATCTCTTCCTCAAAGGTGATATATTTTCTAACCTCAATCTGTCCCTAACCAATGATGTATATCTGATATTCTTTTGAAGATTCAATGTACCCCACAAATGTGCTCTTTCTGCCTGAAGTTTCTATATTGGTCCTCTTCTCCTTGAATACATGAATGTATACTGGACACCCAAATATCTTGAAGTGTCCAACCTCAGGCTTCTCTCCAGTGAAAGCTTCTTCAGGAGTCATGTTCTTTAGGATATGATGAGGACTCTTATTCTAAACATACATAGCTATCATGGATGCCTCTTCCCACAGAATCATAGGTATATTCTGATCATGTATCATTGCTTTGGTTGCCTCCAAGCGTTAAAGGCTATCTACTTGGAATTCTTTTTATCATTTGAGTGTTGAGTTCTGCCTATCTTTCCTTCATCTCTTTTCCGTTACAAGATTTGTGGACAAGTGAAGAAAAAACATCATAATGAGTGTTAAGATCTGAAGTTTTCCTTGTTGGTGATTTGCACACATGATCTTGAATATATCCCCTAAAAAACGATGTGATATATTAATGAGTGACTTGGTATTCAAATATAATTGTTTAAGGGTTTCAACACTTGTTCAGTGCAAAGTTATGGTCTCTTTCCATATCTGAATGGTAACATTCTTAATGCATGATCTAAGACACTTGAATGGTTAAGTACTCCACTGCTTGTGCACTTTACTTGTATAGTCACACTGATGTTTATTGTCGCCAGAAATTGGGGTTTCTACTTAACTCTTCATTGTGCCCTTTATCTCTGATTTTTTTAGATGGTGATGATCTGTCCTAAATACATGGTACATGTGCTCTGCATACTCGTATATTACTTGGTTCTTAAGCACTGTAGATGCATCAAATAATTTCATTTGCTTGAGTCACCTTGAACACTAATTTCAAATAATGATAAATCGTCCCTAAGAATATTTGTTTGTAATCTATTTTGAGTAAATTATGGCAAGTGTATATTGATTATTGGAAATTTTATGGTGTTTCCTGAGCATCGTTGGTAGTTGAATCTCACATCCTAAATACTTGTTCTCATGGTTAAGATAAAACATTAGTAATATCTGTTGAATAACATAATTCCGCACACTTTGGATGATATTACTTTGTTTCCCTAAATGCTAACGTTGATTCTTTGGATTTGAACCTTTTGACACTTCAGAATGGTACTATAATAAAACTTATCACCATCCTTCACAATGTTTCTAAGCTTCACATTCTCATGGTTGAATTTATGGTTTATGGAATAAATTTGATTATAATATACTGTGGTTAAATATTTCCACTAAATAAAAGAAGTCGGCTCGGTTAGAGATTACTTAATATGACATGAATTTACTAGTTATACTAAATTTTCCTTTTCCTTGGTCTTTTCCAGCAAGAACAACACTTTTTGTTTATCCCTCGATTCAAGCCAACTTTATTTTTCCAAATTTATTTCAATCCCATATATGGGTATGAGGGTGGGGTGGGGTCTCCCACAACTACACCAATGGAAATGCTCCTCTCCACAAATTACAACCATTTCATATAGTTTAGTGGACATCTCTTTAAACATGTGCAAATTTTATTTCAACCTAAGGGGTCTCCTTTTGGGTTACAATGAGATCATTTACTAGCTTGTGTTTCCTCTTTTTGTGAGCTCTAATGCCTCTTGAAAAGGCATGGTATCCCTTGCATGGTCATTGTAATGATACACAATTTCTTGGATCTATGTCCAGGGCTCGAGGTCTCCTTGCTCAATAGTTATATTACACTGGTCCTATCTATCAACAACCCCCCACTCCTAAAGAATATTTCCAGCCTCTTGTAGCATACAAATATGAAATTCCACCAATATTTTTCAGGGACTTAAGATTGGTTATTGCAAATTGGCATAATGGAAATACCTCGAATGGAAGTTGTCACTTGCAAGCCATATTCAAATTCTACACCACCAGTACAAAAACAATTTTTTGCTTTCGATTCCAAAGGATTAGTGGAGCCATCTAAGGAAATACAATAATATTTAGTTCCTACAAGTTAACCCAAGCCCCATGGAAATGTTCACTCTACACCCTCAAACATAAAGTGTGAGGCTTATGGATAAGGTATCTATACATTTATAAGATAATTTAGTTTGTTTGGATCATATATGTATACATTTGACATCTTTTTCTTCAGGTTGCTTCCCAATTTTAATATTAATGCATGGTATGATATTCAATTCTCAATACGACTTTATATGAGATTGTTTCTTATTAAGTTTATTCTTTTCATGTGTAATACCTTTCGACATTCCCCTTTTCCTTGTTCAAGGGTATGCTAGTTAGGATTTCTCTCATTGTCCATTTTTACAACATGGAGCAATGTATTACCCTCCGGTCATTTTCAGATAATGTTTTCATCAATGCTTACCATGGTCAAAGATATATTGGTACATTTTAAGGGACATACTATGATTCATTCTAAAATGAATGGTAATGTGTGGGTTGGGTATAATATATGTAGTATAAGTGCAAAATAAGATAGGAATTAAGTGAATATGCTTCCAATTTCATTTTACATCATCTCAATGTCTACAGTTTTTGACCAGCAGTTATACAAAGTAGATATTTTTATACAGATAAAAAACAATTGTATTTGCACCCTAATGTATCACCAAAGCTATATTCAAACCATTTAAAAATAGAAAGAACTAGAAGAGAATGCTAGAAGAATTGTTGCATATATAATTGTCCCAAGAAGAACATCATGGACCACAGTAGTTACTACATATAATTTGGGTTTTTGAAGGTAATAATTCATTTTAAATTTATTGGCAAACAGGTCACAACCTACAAGTTTGACAAATTGTGATAGATAACTCATGTCTCATCATCTGATGGAAGAAGGAAGAATTGAATGTACCAGTTAGTCCACGTGTTGAGACTACAAAAGTGTGTGTTATTGTTGACCTTCCCAAATATGACAAGGAAGCCACAACTATGGGTAGCATGGAGTACTAAGAAGCCCCATCTAGACTAGTGTGAATTATACACAATGTCATGTTCTCAAAGGAGAGTTAAACTGGCAATTATTGGCAACCATGAGCAACATTATATTTCTCCTTATTGGGAATTTGATTGTCTACTCAAGAAAACTTTAAGGAAAATTGTTCATTGTTTCTTCAACCTAGCGACCTAGCCTTTTCTAGAGGGTAAAAATTTAATCAAAAAAAATTGCTATTCACCTTTTGTACACCATGCACAATCCCCTTCCTTCCTATTGTCTAATCATGCCATGAGAATATTAAAAATTAAAAAAGATATTGTAGTCATCTAGATTTTCAATGGGGAAATGAAAGGCATTTCCCATATTCCACTACATGGAGGGATTACCCATCTTCTAGGTAACAATTAGTCCAATATTTGCAAATGTGGCTATGAAGGTGAATTGTATTCTATCCTCTTGGATGCAACGAAATACAAAATTTGGAGCGATAAGTGTGTAAACCCAAAGGTTGGGAGTGGGTGGAGGGTTTGGAATATTTGAAATTGTAAGAGCATTGCCAACAAAGAATACACATTGTAGTACCCAACAACACCAGTGGAGGACACAAAAAGGGAGGGTGGGTGCTATTGCAGACTTCCAGAAAGAAGAGTAGTCAAAGACAAGGTGTATACCCTAGTTTTGGGTGTTTCAAACAAGAGAACCATAGGTTGATCTATAGGATTAGAGGAATTTAAAACCTATGATCATAGATGCAACTAGAAACAAATTTTGAAAATAATTCATTCCCCACAATGCACACTATGACTTGTAACCAGAAGGACTAACCACAATGAAGTAAATGAGAAAGGGTAATCGATAATGCATGCACACGGGAACTGTGTGAGAATTTAGGATTGTGTATGCCATAGAGTGCAAGGTAGAGTGGGGGAATAGTATCGTAAGCGGAAGGAGAAGCGAGGAAGTTCTAACCAAAAAATGTTTACATACATAATGTCAAAGGAGGGTTACATATATAATAGATGAATGGATGTTATGGGAAGTGGAGATGAGATCTCTAAATGATCTCATCTTTAATATATTTTCTAAATTTTTAATTTTTATATATCTGAATTTTGATTTATTTTATTAAAATTATAAAAAAATATTTTTAAAAGAAATCTCTAAATGGGTAAGGTATAGGTTGACAGTTGCACGAGTGTCAAAATGAATGTATAGGTTCTTAGAGATGAATCATTACTTCATCGGGTTGATAAGATTAGAACCTATATGGGCTCAAGTGGGGGCTCAAATCATAACCCAATTTTCTTTCATTTGGAGCTGAGAGATGAAAATCCATCTAGCTCTTTCAAGTTTAACCCAATCTGGCTTGAGGAGGCATATTTTCAAGAACTGGTTAGAATTGAGAGGAAGCATTTTGATGGGGGAATTAGGGTATTTGTTGGAAGGAAATTTGAATTTGAGTTGAAGGTTGTAAAAGTGAAGGTTGTTGATTGGGTAGATGAGAGATACAAGAAAAAAGATCATGTACTTAAAGAGACAGAACATGCAATTGCAAACATTTTCAATAGCAATGCCAGTGGGATTTTTGATGGTGTTAAGAAACAAACCCTAAAAGACTTGGAACTGAAAATGAAAAATTTGTTGAGGGACTATGAATCTAATTTGAGGATGAAGAACAAAGCCATTTGGCTCACGCTAGGTGACAAAAATACAAAAAACAAATCATAGATTTGAAAATTATCAAAAGAACCAAAACATCATCTAGGAATTACCAACCCCTGATGGAAGGACATCAAGGAGTTTCTAGGAACTGTCAAACTTTAGGGTACATCATTTCTCTTCCATTTTTAAAGAACCATAGACTTACAATACTATTGACATAATCAAGGTGGCTTCCTATTTTCCAAGGTTGGTATTTGAGGAAGACGATCAAGAGCTATTTGAAGAGGTTTCCAAGGATGAGTTACTAATTGTTTTGTGTTCTTTCCAAACATATAACATCCCTAGTCCTGATGGATGGATAGTTGAATTATTCCTTGGTTTTTTAAGTTGCAGCATGTAGGGTGATAATCTCTTTCAAGTGGTTGAGGAGACAAGGATATTTGGGAATATTTTAGGTTCTTTCAATTCTACCTTTATTTCTTTGATCCCAAAAAACTATAATCCAACAACATATGATTATTTCATACCAATAGCAGTTTGCAATTGCATGTATAAAATAATTTCCAAAGTGCTAGAAGCAAGGCTTAAATAGTTACTTTGAAAGGTTATTTCTCCATAACAGTTTGGATTCTTAGAAGCGAGGAAGATACATAAAGTTGTGGATTGTACTCAAGAAGGACTTATTACGATCAAATTGAAAATGTTTTCTACTATGGTGATAAAACTTGATCTTTCCAAGGCTTATGACATAACTTGTTCATTATATGTTAGGATACTATTAATTCATGTGGGTTTCCCATTAGAGATTGTAAGTTGGATAATGGGATGTGTGACTTATGTTTCATATGTTGTCCTAGTTAATAGAGGGACTTCCTCTTTTTTCAAGCTCACCGGGGGACTGAGACGAGGATGTCCCTTGTCCCCTTACATATTCATGTTGGTGGATGAGGGTCTCAATAGGTCTCTTCTTGAAGATAGAAGTGTTAGGAATGCACATGGAATTAATATAGGGGAGCTTTCCAATCTAACACATATTTTATTTGTAGATGATGTTTTACTTTTCACCTATGATTCAGTGGAGGGGAGGAAACTACAAGAAATTCTCCAGTTGTATAGCAATGCAATGGGCATGGTAATAAATTTTGAAAAATATGCTATGTGTTTCAATGGACTGGATGAAGGCCAAGTTTAGATATTAAATAATATGTTTCCCTTTAGATTGTTGAAATTTAATGAGGGGTTCAAATATCCAGGTTTCAATATGAAACCAAATTCTTATAAGAAAGCAGACAGGGGTTGGTTGCTTAATAAAATAGAAAAAAGGGTCTATATGTCTGATCTATTGAGACCTGGTGGTAGCCATACTTCAGATCAATCTTACTGAAGTATTTGGACCCAGTGAGTTTATCAAGGAGGTCATCGATTCGGGGAATCGGGTATCGGTTTCTGAATGTGATTTTATTCAGGGCCCGATAATCAATGTAGAGTCGCCATGTTCCATCTTTCTTCTATACGAACACAACTAGGCTCCTGCAAGATTATGATATGGGACTAATGTTCCCCTTGTGGAGAATTTATTGTATATACCACTTGTGGAGAAGTTCTTGGATCACACAATACCTCATCTATGAAGGGCTTGATGTTGTATGAAAGGTGACGTTTTTTGCTGATGTGAATGTCGCTTCCTTGGTGGAGCCATCTGATGGTGCAGGGATGCGAGTGCAGCCTTGTCAACAGGAAGAGTCGCTTGACAACCTCTGATGAGATGAGTTTCTTCTGGCTACTACTATCAATGATGAAGTGCAACGGGGTACCCTTCACCCACATCTATGAATGTGCTCGCCTTCCTCTGGCTCGTTTGGTTCACCGGAATGGAGCTTGGTGGTAGCAATGGTAGCACTGGATTTTGAATCAATGATTTGTCTCCCCTTTTATGGTTTTGAATCGGAGTCAGAACTCGCATCTAATTCAAAGGCTTTCACCTCAGCCACCAGCGACTACTTTGAGTGGAAATTAGCAATGTTGTGAGACTCACGATGTTTATTTGTCCTTGGGGTACTTTTGCATATCGAAAAAATTCTTTCAGCCTTAAAAATGCCAAAGCAACCTTCCAATGCACCATGAACTTTTATTTTCATGATTTCAAAAAAATTGTCAAAGCTTATCTCAACGATCTTGCTACTCACTCCCACAAGAGAGTAGATCATTCCACTCATCTTTGACAATTATTTGAGAGATGTCATTACTATCGCATCCATTTGAACCCTCACAAGTGAATCTTATGCATTAGGTCTGGTCGTATTTTAGGATTCTTAGTCTCTAAGCATGGGATCATGGTGGATCCTATGAAGGTTGAGGCAATACTTTGAATGCCTCCCCCCTGCAACATTAGTCAACTTCAGGGTTTATAGGGGAAGTATAACTTCTTGCGTCGATTCATAGTGAACTATGCCAATTTAACTAAGGGTTTCATGTGTCTTTTGAAGAAGGCCACTTTGTTTACATGGGATGAGAAATACTAGGAATCCTTTGATGCTCTTAAGAAATCCTTGGCATCAACACCTCTGTTGAAGCCTCTAGACTACAATAGTGATCCGTCGGATCTTTTAATGACTTATGGTTGAGTTTTAATTTTGCATGTGTTAATTAACCATTTGAGAAAACTTAGTGAAGAATGAGGAAAGGAGAGGAATTATGAAATCCATATATACATTTTCAAATCTGAAATTAAATAAAAGACAGCAAACCATAACACGCAGATTGATAACGGAGTTCGACACAACTTGCCTACGTCTCCGAGCCTTTTCTTTGTGGGGGAGGCTTCTTTATTTCTGCTCAAAAGATCAAAAGTACATCGTTGCAATGCCAAATGGCTACAAGACTGATCTGGTCATGTTCTTCCAGATCTCTAGAACCATGCAAAGAAAACAACACGCAAAACGGACGTCCGGAGCTCCCAGAAATGATCTGACAACGTCTCCTCCTCAAAAGCTTCTCTGCCTCAAAATGGCTTTGCCTTGGCTTCTCCTCAGCATAATTCTGCTCTAAATTCCCCCTATGCTCTCAAACATGCCTTGGTTATATAGCTGGGAAAGTTGGTTGCTCATCCCCAACTTCCTCCCAAAAATTAGGCTCCAAAACTACCCAATAACTCCCAAAAACCATTAAAAATAGGCTTAATTACCATTAAAACCCAAAAATTGGTTATAAAACCCACTTTATAACTATAAATCGGGCCTAGCCCCCTTTCCTGAGCACGCTCCCCCTTGACAGGGTCATATGGGTTCATATGGCCAAGCGCTAGCCCAAAGGGCTAAGCGTTGACCCCTCTCCATACAATACTTTACAATATATTTCATAATGTGGGTTTCATAACATAAAAATTAATTTGGTGTATTGGCAAAAGACCATTGCTTAAGGTGTTGGGCTTGGTGGTGGTCATGGGTTCAAATCCCATGGACCCCAAAACAATTTTTTTAACATGCCACTTCAACTGATGACTGGGTGCCACGTGGTTGCCCATGACTGGGCCACGTGGCATCTCCCCATTTGGCGGATTAATGCCACTTGTCAGTTATTGACTGGTCCAGTTGCCTGCCACATGTCTTCCTTGTCAGTGAACTTTCCCAATCAACATCAACCAGAGAGTTCCACGTCATCTCCTGCACAGTCAGCATGCTGATGTCATCAACGTTGACTTTTTGACCAGTTGACCTTTGACTTTTTACATGTTTGGGTTTCCGATCGAAATGCGATAACTTTCGCATACGGAGCCCGTTTGACAAAGTAAATATACAACCGAAATCGGGAAGACGAGACGGACGCAATGGAGTTGGTTTCGTTGGATTCTGAGCACTTTCATTTTTGATCATTTTTCAAGCCCTGTCAGGCTTCTGGATCCGATTTCGGATCACACCTCCCCACAATAAGACCTTTTGGTCCCCAAAAGGTTACTGACCAGTCAACAAGCTCGGGATAGGCCACCTGGCTTGCTCTCTATCTTTGAACTCTGTCCTGTGCACCTGTCTCATCAAGATCAACTGTAACACAATCATGA